>JAFIRS010002831.1:0-177805 GCA_018342105.1 Gonioctena quinquepunctata | reverse complement strand
ATTTTTTTTTGGGTTACAAAAATGTTTTTTTAAATATGACAACTATTCGAAGTAAAAAAGGGAAAGTTAGAATAAAGTGGCTTTTTGGGGTTCTTGGGACCCCTCTTAAAAGATGCGGTGGTCCTGACCCCAGAACTCCCGCCCTTGTTTCCCGTCCTATGGACCCCAGGTGGATAAATGCTGACTTGGCTTTGTCCTATTTGCTCTTCAACAATATTGCAACTGCGTTGTGGAATTACTGCGTAGAATCCTGGTTTTTGGGAAAATTCCATTGTGGTATTCTCTGATATTAAAAGGAAAAAATTTGTTAAACAAATTTTGGGCCCGGGCCCCCTTCGCCTCGCGCGTTACCGTCGACCAGCGAAAAAAGGTCCCCCGGGAGATGTTCGAGAACAGTCCAGTCGCTGGGGCAGAGCAACGGGCCCGATATTGGAAACGTTGGGGGAACATGCGGGCCCCGCCAATGGGAATTAAAGGGTCAAATTTCCCCTGTGACGGAAAAAATTTTGGGAACCCAAAAAGATGGCAGGGCCCCACCCCAAAAAAAACCCATACGATCAAAGCTTACGGTGGATTTTGAATTGGTGAAAAATTTGAAGGCCAAGTTTTTTTCGTTACAATTGGTGTCGGAAGCGAGTTTTTTGAAAATAAAAAAAAGTGATCGTGGGTGGATAGTCAGAAAAAAATAAATTGATAAAACCTTTTGCGCCCAAAATAGACAGGGGCCCCGGTTTTCGCGGTGGACTTGGTGGAATAAAACTAAACCATGTTCCGTGAAATAGAAAATAAATTGGCCCGTTTTTGCAGAAGTGGACAAATTGTGCTTGGGAATATAAACTGATACACTCTTCGGGAAACAAGACAATAGGGGGGCCCCCGGGGAAAAAAGAATTCGCGAAGTGAATTTTTAACAAACAATAAATTTTGTGGAAACGGGGACGATTACCTCGTAAAAGGGAACCCAAAATGTGAAAGAAAAGGGTTGGCGGACGAAAGGTGGGTGAAACAGGGTTGGAGGAAGGGAACTGGAAACCGGGTAAAAAAAATTACTCGGGAAGACGAGGGACTTAAACAAGGGGTGGGCCCCGGGCATTTTTTAAAATTTTGGATTAAAATTTAAGTTTGGTAAGGGAATAAACTCAAAAACTCGGGTCCTTGAAAGAAGGAACCAACAAAAATTCTAAAAAAATCTGGAAGAAAGCTTAAGAAAATTAAAAGAAGCCTGGAAGGAAAATCCGAGGGCCCAAAAAGGGCTCTTGGGTGGCGAACCCTTAGAAAAGAAAGGAACTGGGGCAAGGTGGAAAGATGAAGAAACGATCAGTAAGCTGAAAACGATTTGGTGCCCCTCCACGGATGGTTAACAAAAAAGTGCGGACTTGGTTTGGAACTTGGAAAGTTCAAGGGGGTTTTATACAAGATGTCAAGGGTTTTCGGGAAATAGGAAGCTTTCCATGAAGCCGCCCAATTCGACGGAAAAACTCCATGGGGAAAATTACCGCCGACAGTTTGAAGCAGGGCCAAAGCAAATGGATGGAATGCAGGGGAAAGAGCTGTAGCACAAACACTTGCATTACGTGGAGAAACGACGAATATTCTACAAACTCTTACCGCCCAAAACAGGGGGGACTATGATCAGCTGATTAAACATCTAAATTACGATATGGCCAGGCCCTTTTTGGAACCGTATACCACTCCCAACTAAAAAAAATCCCCTGCCAGAAATCGGGCGAATCCTTACAAAATTCGAAGCTGACATTGCACCTTGGTTCGTCTCGCATATCCAACCAGGAAAATGTGATGGAGCGATTAGCGGTTCAGGCATTCTTGGATGGACTCCATGACCAAAAACCAGCAAGCGTTGATATTAAACTCGTCCAACCTCGTAGACGCACTGGCACGCGCTTTGAATTCCGAAGCAGCAAAACAATGCTGCAAAAGCCAAAATAAAAAATTCAAACGATTGAGGAAACTCACGAGGGCCTGCCCCGCGGAAAGAAAAAGTGATGAAGGAAGTGTTGCCTGAGAAAAGACAGATAAGATGCGGAATTGTGGCAAATTTGGGCATGTGCGTAAATGGCATTATCAAACTCCGATGCGGGGAAAAATAAAGAAGGTCGACGAGAAGGGACAATCGTCGGCATGTGTCCACAAGCCCGGTTAACAACGCATATGCCCTATCCTTAACGGAAAAGAAAAATTTTGTGGGCGGCTCATCTAACAAACCTTACACCCATGCTGCTAGATACAGGTGCGACTAGGACAATTCTCGGACCTTCCTTTGCCAGAACACCGGAACGGATTGGACCCAATTGGAATACCGCACCAGGGCCACTGCAATATGGCGAGCTACCGATTAAAAAATAATTTTGGGCACACTAAAGTGAAACATCAGGCACTTGTGGCGGACATCGAAGACGATGCAATCATCGGAATGGACATCATGAATTCCAGAGGGTTTGAATTAGATTTCAAAGACGGCGTCCTCTTCAACGGAGAAAGGGTGCTTCATGGGGGGAAATGAAAGGGTTGACCTTTTGTTGTTGGCTGAAGATGAAGGGGTACCTGAAGAGGGCTGAAACCATTCTGGAGGCTCCCCCTGGACGGGGTGCGAGCAGGGGGGGAAAGTGGTGATGTTCGAGCCCAAACTTCATGATGAGAAAAATTGGACGAGGGATTGCACTAGGGAAGACCTTGTTGCGTCTGACAAATTTATTCCCGGTAAAAGGGTCATGAATGTCAATTATTTTCCATGACCCCGAAGGAAGGAACAATCTGGGGCACTGCTCTTAGTTTCCCCCAGTGATCCGCAGTGTACAAGGTACGATTAGCCAACCCAAAACCCCACGGGAAATAGAAAAATTGGTTATTTTCCAAAGCAAAAACCACAACAGCCCAAACTGAGGGTTTAGTCAAAAAGTACCAAGAAAATCTTCGATACCGGACAAGGGAAAAAGGGGGTCAGACTAATGTGGTCCACAAGATTGATCTGGGGGTGCCCGACCGATCCGCAATCAGCAAAGGGAAAACTTCCCCCCTCTTGCCAAGAAGGGAAAGAGGCTGACAAAATAGTCAGCGATATGGGGAAAAAAAAAGGAGTTATCAACCATCTGACAGTCCCTGGCCTCTCCAGTCGTACTGGTGAAGAAAAGGATGGATCGACACGCTTTTTAATGACTATCGCCAACTTAATAAAATTAGGAAAGGACAAATTACCCTCTCCCGAGAATAGATGACACCCCTAAACGTTGGCTGGTTCCACGATTTTTTTTTGACCCTTGATCTGAAAAATTTGGGTACGCAAGTAGAACTGGCTCAGGAAGATCGAAAAAAGACTCTTTACCATCGGCTCAGGTTTGGGCGTTTACCCTTATGCCATTCGGGCTCTGTAATGCTCCCGCCACCCTTCGAAAATTTGATGGAACGGTGCTGAAAGGACTCTCGGAACACGTGTCTGGGGTATCTCGACGACAGGTGGTCGGGAGATCTTCGAGGCCGTGAAAAAATTGGAGGTATTCCTGCGACTGAGGAACTCGGATTGAAGCTGGGCCTAAGAAATGCCATCTGTTCCAAAAGGAAGTACGATACCTCAGCCACGTTGTCTCTGGGAAGGAGTAGCGTGGATGACCAGAAGATCAAAGCTGTTAAGGTTGGCCCCATCCCAAAGACATTCACCAACTTGAAGTTTCCTTGGTTTATGCACTACTATCGCCGATATGTGCTGGGATTCCCAACATCCTAAACCACGGGCCAGGCTCACGGAGGGGCCAAACAAAGTTCCAGTGGTCCGAAGAATTCAAGACTCATTCAGGAGGCTGAAAGGAGCTTTGATCAACGCCCTGTACTGGGCTCCCTCAAAGGAAATTCTTTTTTTGGATACGGACCCAGCAACTGGGACTTGGAGCTGTCTATCTCCAGATCCAGGAGGGACAGGGAGGTCATTGGTTTATTTCAGCAAGACCTTAGCAAACCAGAGCCCAATTACTTGTCCCGGGCGGAGCTGTTAGCTGTTGTAAAGGGAGTAGCACTTCACAAGTACGTGTATGGAAGAAGATTCCTGTTGAGAACTGACCATCGCTCTCAAATGGCTCTTCAGTTCAAAATCCGGGGAGGTCCAAGTAGCACGTTGGATCAGAGACTCCAAAATTCGTTTTTGAGATCGAACATCGAGCCGGAACAAACCATAAAAGAATGCAGATCCTTGTCGCGGCCATTTCCAGATGATTGCTTACATTTCCGGGAAGGCAGAGAGAAAAGCAACACTTTGTAGAACCCGGCAATGGATGACCCGGGAATGACAGCAAGATCCAAAAAGACCAAGAGACCCACCGGATTGTCAGCTGGAAGAAAGGGAATCGAAGACCATCATGGCGGGAGCCCAAAGGTTACTCGCCGGCTGTTAAGTCCTTGGGCACAATGGAACTCTCTTATTCTGGACAATGGGATCCCAAGCGGTGCGGAGGCCGATATTGGGTGGGAAGACAGACGCCCAATAATTGTTAGGAACAAAGAAAGTGCTGCGGGAAATCCATGATGGGGTCGCTGGAGGACATCCGGGGTGGAAGACCCTCCCGAAAGTAAAAAGGCAACGGTTTTACTGGAAATTTCAAGGGTGACGTGGGGCTGGTAGAAGGGGCGCTGTATGCGCTGCTAGCAATGGACCTCGAATGGGCGGGCAAAATCCAGTCAACGTAGGCAAAACCCGTTCAGGAAATCGCCATTTTACATCGCCGGCCCCCTTTCCCCTATCCACCCGGGAATAAATCATCCTTTGGCAATGGACTACTTCAGTAAGTGGGCGGAAATATGCCCTGCCAACCAAGGAAATACCGTCGCCGACGTCTTGGTGAAAGAGTGGATAAATTTGATTCGGGATTCCAATGGAGCTGCACTCGGATCAAGGCAGAAATTTCCGAATCAACCTTTTCCAAAAATATGTCTACTGCTTTTAACATCCACCAAGACCAAAGAACCACGGCCCTACATCCCCAGTCCGATGGAATGGGTGGAACGGATGAACCCGGACGATCAACCGCCACTTTCCAAGGTTGTCTCCCGACCATCAAAGAGACTGGGACCAGTATCTTCAAAGTTCCGTGGCCTATCGATCCGCGGGACACGAGTCAACCGGTCCAAACTCCTGCTAAATATTATAATGGGCCCGAGAACTGCGACTGCCTTGTGACCCAAAATTTGGGATACCGCCAGGACCAAAAACCTGCGGGGAGGACTACGTCAGCAAACTTCGGCAGAGAATGGACGGCATCCAAAAACGAGTCCGGTTTGAACATCAAAAGTGCCAACGATAAAATGAAGAAGACCTATGACATCAAAGCCCCACCGGAGAGTTTGGTTTTGACCTGGTTTGGCTGTACAACCCCAAACGTCGTCTGGACTATCCACCAAAGTTGGGAACTCGTGGGAAAGCCCGTATAAAATCTTGAAAAGGATAAACGACCCCTTTGTACCGAATCCATAAGCCACTCCGGGAAACCAAGGGTCGTCCATTTCCGGTTGGCCCCTTACGCTGGAAACCATGACCAAGTTCGCACCCTCAAACCACCGGAGGATATTGACGTTCGAGAGTTTATGTCCGTATTCAAACGGGCAGAAGTTCTACATGGGGATTACTAGAGGAGTCACGAGACCTTTTCGAGGGTGCCTGCGACTACGCACTAGCGCACTGTGTGGCAGAAGATCTTCCCAATGTCCGGGGGCATCGCCGTAGTGTTCTCCAAGAAATTTGGTCAACTCAAACACTGCGGGGAGCAGAATCAGAAGTTGGTGGGGTGCTACAGTTGAAGAAAGGCCAGAGAGCATCTACTCCAGTTCCAGAGGCATTCCCAAGATAAACCGTCCTATGAAGATGTCTGGAAGAGTCTCCAAACTAAGAGATACTATGGTGGACCGAATCTGGTGGATCTAGCAATTCAAAATTGTCCCTGTGGTATTGATGGGTTGGACTGGAGAGTCATAAAAGTATGCTGGAGGCGATATTCCAGATCCAGCGGTCCAAGATTTTGGTTTTGCTGTAACCCTCTTCGACCGATCTGAAGACCGTGGAGTGTTACTTCCATCGAACTTCACGGTGCAGATATGGGGAGTCATGCAATATCGTCCACTCCAAGGATGAAATTTCGGGACGAAATGTCTTTAAGAAGGACAATGTAACGAACCTAGAGCCGGACCTGTCGCCTCGCCGTTGCCTCGACAGCGATGAAGGTCATCGGAGATGTTCGAGAACAGTCAGTCGCTCTGACGCGGAGAGCAACAGTCGATTGGAAACGGTGGAACATGCTGGTCGCCAACTGCCGGAATTCGAAGATCGGGAATTCTGACGGAGATAAATAGGTAGCCCTCAAGATGCGAGGACCAGTCTGAACGAGCCCATACGATCGAAACTACAGTGGCGTAGTAATATAAATTAAGTTGTAGATTAAGTGTGAAATAAATTAAGTAAAACCAAGTTAAGTTTATTCCGTTACAATATATTGAATTGGGTTGATATTTCACGAATGATTGTAGGAATGAGACTGAGAATTATTTGAAATGAATGTGAATCCACGCTCGCTGAGACTAAAATGTGATGGAGTTCAATGGTTGATCAGGGTGTATGGGTGAGAAATGCATACTGACATAAAATAAAATATAAGAGACGACTCATAATTATTTTGACTGATAATATTCATTAATGATCAGTGTACAGACTCGGTACATTGTATTCTTAGGTATTTGACACAAAGCATATTTGCATATGGAAAAATATTAAATTGGTTTTAGAGCATTCCTGGAATGATTGGACAGATGGACTGATAATTTGAATAGATATGATAGTATTCGATAGTTGATTGTTGTTCAAAGTAAAATATGAGAATGCGTAGTTCGAAAATGAATATCATACATTTTCAAATATATTTTCCTGAATATGATGGGACCTTGGATCCATACATAGTGAAGAGTTAATGGGAAGGCGCATTAAGACTGAATAGCGGATTATGATGATATGTGTGAATATTTTTCGAAGAATGGGTGTTACATTCGAATACCGCTAGATATTTGTTGATGATATACTACACTTATGGGCATTCGGCGGGTTTTTTTCCTTGATCAGGGCAGTGTTCCTGATTCAGTTTTATCAAGAGTTTATATGTCAGTTTAATTTCATTATTGATCCTGTAGAATAATTTTTTTCCATCAGGGTGAAGAAAAAGAAAGAAAAAAAAGGTTGTCAATAAAAAATAAAAACAAGTTTTTCTACAAATTCTTCCAATTGAATCATCCAAAAATATATTGATGACATTGCAGGCAGCAACTGGGGACTAGATTGATGAGCATTCAATCAACAATAGTGAATGGAATATAACATTTGTGAATGATTTCATGGTATATCCATGGATCAATCTTAAACTTGCTTGGCATTTTTGAAATGATATACAGAGGCCTCGCAGGTGGATCAAAATAAAAAAACTTAAATACATGTGAATAATCCAAATGACATGCATATTTCCAATAGTACTAATGACATTTAAATGGTCTGTAACTGTCAAAAAAAAAAAATGAAGCGTATAGCACGAGATTCTGGAGGTGTGTGTGCATTCGATGGATATACCATAGAAAATTAGGTGTATGTGATTCATATCGGTACAGTAGGATGATATGCTTGCATGCTCTCGAAATATATAATTCTTATTTGTTATTCCTGACATATGAAAGAGAGAACAGTTAAAACACCGAAAACATATTTTTGCACCTTTTATTGCGGAAAAAAACATGAAAACATTTTAATCACCACAACATTTAGTTATAATCATTATTCCCTTCAGTATATTTACTTTGGAGAAGTTTGTTTGAATATTGCAACAATAAATGAAGAGATAACGGAATAACATAATGTTAATATGAATGTTGATTCAACGGAAGTGGGTAGAACTCAGGCAATGGTGACTATGGCAAAATTATTAAAATTATTTGCCAAAGGTAGATACAAAATAAAAACAGTTTTATGGATATACATACTAATATTTTTGCAAACAAATTTCCGATGGGTGATTATAGGGCATTGAAAGTGAGATGTAGTCAACAAAGAAATGAGTTAAGTATTCTCAGCTGTACATATCACGAAAATTATGCATATATCTGCAGATAGTTACCATGAACATATATTAGGATGTTTTGTTATTCTGACGCATGGGAAGAGAAAAGGAATTAAACCCAAGCAAAACAATACCACAGCTTTCGATTGTTAAAATGATGTCACTATTGTGGAAATAATGTAACTATTATCATAAGAGAGTCCGTGAATAAATTAATTGCTTCCAATAGAAAAATGTAACATGTAAGGGTGATTCAATGGAAGTAAGTAGAACTCAGGCATTAGATCATATTGAATGACATTGAAAATATATATTCATTACTCATTTCGCCTCATAGAAAAAATGTTAACATGGAAGGAGATTCAATGGAAGTAGTAGACCTCAAGGTATCAGCATATATTGAAGGACATTGAAAATTTATAAATATATATATATATATATATATATATATATATATATATATATATATGTTCATCACTCATTCTCCTTTCTACACTCTGCACATTTCAACTGTACGTCTCTTCCTCAATGTCATACAAGCATAATTGAAACGGTTCTTTTCAAGAGGAAAATATATGTCAAATTCTTACATTAGCCACGATTCTAGTGAAATTTTCAACCAATGAAATATGATACTTGAACTAGTTCAACTTAGCGGGTAGAATGCCTCATTGCGCTGTTTTGGGGAAACACTCTATCCAAGGGAATTGAACGGTGATGCTGATATTTATGAGCTAGCTGATCATTGAAAAAAATATTTTAACCTTGAAAAAACTGAAGGATATGTAGGATGTCATTAACTTTTATTCAACTCACAACTTTCCTTATCTGTGGAAAGCATATATCTATTGTGATGAGTAGAGACCAGTTTCATAGAAAAGTACTGAAATGAAGATATTTTTCTCAATGCCATGTATTTCAGATTATTCACATTCCCCTATGAAGCTATATACGATATATAGATACTGTGTCCACTTATATAGATTCATATTGTGAATATGTTAACATCGAATACAGTATATGACCCTTTTCAGGATGAATTATATCTTTTTCAGATGTCAATAATAGATTTCACATATACATTCAAAAGATCTATGATTATCTTAGACTTACAGATGTATCACATCTAGAGTATTCCACTCTAGATTGTAATATTTCAGGGGTTTAGAGCTCATTGATGGAAATGATTCAATGAAATGGCATTGTTAGTGATAAAAAAACGTCCATTATGAAAAAACGCGCAGACAGTTGAGTGACAAACATAGTATTTAACGAATGATAACGGACCGATCGCTTAATGTATTATAATACATGTTTACATACATATAAATGAAATGAGAACAACGAATAGTTGTGCTGTGGTATTTAGGGTTCTTGATCGAGCATTTACAGAGGTTTGTAGAAATTAATGTTAATATCTGCTTCAAATCCTTCAGTGAACTATGATTGAAAATAATCTACGTGATTGAACGCTTGTCGAGTATTAGTAGAATACATTCGGGACACTTTGGTGTTTGGTAGAACTCATATGGAGAGAAGTATACATAAACAAAAACATTCCCCAGTCAATCTCGATCATAAAATTAAAGTGACCACATCTCAATTATCAATATTATATCGTTACATAATATATACATAGGATCAATGGGATTATAAGAATGTGAATCAACCAGATCATTCACAAATCTACAATGTTGTAGAATAAAACATTGATTAATTTGCTACGAAGTATGATTGAGTCGATTAGGATAGAGCCCTGGAAAATTAAAAACATACACAAATCTTTAGGTATACTCTGAGGGGAAAATATGTTCACAAATCGATCGACATTAATGCAATATCACCACACATCAACCTCTAGCAATTGGTGGTATTTCCTCAACCGCAGTAAACAGTCATGGGAACCAAATGATGAATTAGATTCGAAAAGGCAATGTCTTTAGACAATTCTAAAGACAATATAACCAACGTGCTATGATACGACAAACAGCGTTGAGGATTCTACACAATTCTCAGTGGAAGTAGATATATGTCTGCTCGTTCAGCTCGGAATGAATTGGAATAAATTATATCAAAAAGTTGTTTGTCTTTCCTATTTCCAACGCGGAAAATGGTGTAAGTACTTCAAATCAAGTTTACTGTTGCTAGAATTTATATTAATGATGCGTTAGTCATTGAAATTGATTATATAGATTAGAAAAAGGGGTGTTTTAACCGTAGTTGATAACCTTGTTCATATGAAACAATAATGGTGGAAATGCATTTCACAAAGATGAAACATAGGAAAAAGAATTAGAATTCAGTATTGTGGATGTGTGCAGGGCGAGGACATCAGGCATACATTGATATCATTCTAAAAATAGTTTTTCAATAACACTTTCCATACTCAATGTTGTAAAAAGCCAAAAATGTAATCCATCATTCTCAATGAAAGCCATTTGAAATGCCGATATAGATATGAAGCCTTCTTCATGGTGATGATATACCGAGATCACTTGTTAAAAGTCATATTCGATGACTATGAATTACTAACATGTTTGAGGTATGTTTCTTTGGTTGAGAAGTGATATTCAAATGGGTTTTCAGCAATATATGTGATACAAAAATTCAATATCGGTGAAAATGTAGCTACATAGTTGAGAGTTGAGCGTTTGATAGAAGTACGATGCACGTTGTATAGTAAATATATGTTTATATTTGATGGTTTTCAAGAATAAAATTACGTTCAAGAACATTTTCGAATTTCGTTTGCCATTTGTTGATCGATTCATCAAATCTATATTGAATTCTATGTCCCGATTCTTTCTTGCCACCAGAGAAACTCCAATCGGATGAGAGAACATTCGTGAGAGTGGCATGACTGCGATGAAACTTGCTGGACCAGAGAAAAATAACTTGATTATAGAAGTACATTCATAATTTTTGGTTAGTTTTAGCTACTTATATGCCTATGATAACATATATGTCTATTTTTGTGCTATATGAATGGTTTTCATGACAGAAATATTCCCCTTGTATGCAATCAATTGAATTTCATGATGAACTTGCAAATACTGATGTGATGTGATTACTAGCTCTGAATGAGAAATCTGTTATGCTGAGACCATTGAGTGAACCTCATTGTTTACGAGAATAATATAACTGTTGTGGGGGTTGATTTGGCAATATATAAACATCAGCATTAACAAGTTGGTCGAGATATTAGTTTTGTGTTTTTCTCCATACAGCAATGGAATATTCAATAATAAAAAGATAAATAAGAATTTCCTATGAATGTACCGAAACATGAGCCAGATGGGATCTAAACGTAATTGTACTAATTGAAATTAATATGAGTCTTTCAATCCAAAAAACCTTCCTCAATATAATCAAGCACTCAGTTCAAATGATCTATACAGCCAGACTCTATACAGATTAATGAATTTTTGGGTTTGGAAAATACACATGAAGGAGCGGTGTTAAACAAACTCTCGATCGACCATGGATATAAATATGGAATGGTGTAAGAACTCAAAGTGGAGATATGGAAACATACTTGAATTATGTATGTATGGGGAAAACTGTTGAAAATAGATCGATATTACTGATATATCACCACATCAACTTCTAGCAATTGGCTGTATTTCTCCAACCTAAGAACACACCTTAATATCTCCATTGAAATGCACTGCAAACGTCCAGTTGGTAGATAGGTATTTTCAAAACGTTACAAATGGTTAAGAAAAATCTTATGGTAGGTAATTTTGCTACAGGTGTATATTTATCCAAAATACAATCACTTGTTTGTTGAAAACCTCTGGCCACAAGCCTAGCCTTATATTTTATAATATTGCCTACTTCGTCCTTTTTTTCTTTGAAAACCCATTTACAGTCAATCACTCCAACACCTTTGGAATTTTCTTCCACAATCCATGTTTCATTTTCTTTCAGAGCACCCATCTCATTTTTTATTGCTTCTTTCCACTTCGTACGATGTTCACTCGACATAGCCTCTTCATAGGTTGTTGGTTCACCTGTTCCACACATATATGTCAATAAACTTTCATCGGCACCAAGTTCATAATCATCGAACCTCCTTGGATGTCTCCTATTTTGTCTGAAGTTATATCTCTGCAGTCTAGTTTCATCCAACACTTCATCAAGGTCTTGATCATCATTATTTCATTTTCACGATTCATATTTTCTGTCTCCTCAGCTTCACGATTTTCGAAATTTTCCAGTTGAACGATAGCCCTCTGCTTCATCTTCAGGAACAAGATCTTGTTCATTTTTCTTGACTGGTAAAAATATTATATCTCTATTGAATTCCAACTTATTTTTTTGTGGAAAATAGACTCTGTATCCTTTCACTCCATCGCTGTATCCAACAAAAAAACCTATTTTATTTTTTGGGTCCCATTTCAAGCGATTTTCCTTGGGAATGTGTACTGATACCCTTGAACCAAAAACTTGGAATTCTTTAAGGTTAACTTTTTCGCCAAACCAGAGCTCATACGGCGTCATGTTACTCATGGAACTTTTACCAGCACGATTTATAATATATGCTGCAGTATTTACTGCTTCAGCCCAAAACTTTTTATCCATGCCACTTATCATTGAACGTGCAGCTTCTACCAAAATCCTTATTTCACGCTCTGCTCTTCCATTTTGCTGTGGGGTATATACAACAGAACGTTGATGGCAATTTATTAATTGTCTCTCTTTCGGATAGAGCAATAAAAGTTGCCAAGTGCGTTTTAACTTCGGACTTATTTTTCATGAAGAACACAGCTCGGTAAGATGAAAAATCGTCTTTTAACACTAGAAAATAACGAGTTCCTGATGAAATATACTATTTCTTATGAATTGAGCCAAGAATATATCGATAATAAAGAGCAGAAATTGACTTTTCTGACGTATTGCAAAACAACTTTTATTTCAACTATCAATAAATACAATAACAACAGATGTACTTGATTAAAAACAAAATATGGATAACTGGATTTAGTTCTCCATTCCAATACTCCTCCTAGAACTAATTTTGACGTAAACCCATATTGGAAGCGCAAAATGAATGCTTCGTAAAAGTCACGGGTTTCGTCAAAGTATCCGCTACCATCCACTCAGTTTTCATGTAATTCAACTTGATCCTTCCTTCAGATATTTTGTCACGAATAAAATGATGCTTCACATCAATGTGTTTTGTGCGAGCGTGATAAGCATTAGTTAGGGCCAATTGCAGTGAACTTTTATTATCACCGTTGATAATGATGCACTGGCCGGTGTCTCGAATCAGCCCATTTTCTAATCCTTTCAACCACAATCCTTCTTGAACGGCAGCAGTCAAAGACATATACTCCGCTTCAGTTGTGGAAAGTGCAACCGTGGGTTGCTTTCTTGAATTCCAGGAAATGGCTCCTCCTTGCATCAGAAACACGTAGCCTGTTGTCGATCGCCTATCGCTGATATCATTTGCCCAGTCGGAATCACAATATCCGAGTATTTCAGAATTTCCATTTTTGGCATATGTCAGCTTGACGTTCATGGTTCCTTTTAGGTATCTGAATACCCTTTTTACTGCTAACCAATGTGCTCGTCCAGGATTATTATTGAACCTACTCAAGGATGAAACCGCAAAACAAATATCAGGCCTAGTAACTTGTGCAGCAAACATCAACGAACCTACTGCTTCCTGGTAGGGAATATTTTCCATATCTTCAGTTTCCTTTTTCATTTTCGGGCTCATATCTTTCGATAATTTTTTATTTGTATCCAATGGTGTCGAGACAGCATTGCAATCACCATTCAAATCGGTTCAAAATTGTCTTGAGATAGAAACATTGATCAATTGAAACTGTACCTGAGCTGGATCTCGTGAAATTTGCATTCCAAGTACAAATCTTGCCTTTCCTAAATCTTTCATTCTGAGTTTCGGAATAAATTTTCTTTCAGATCATCTCATTTTGTCATCATTGTGAAAATCATCAAATCATCCACATAAAGTGCTACAATGAGGAATTTATCTGAATGAGTATCGAAATAAACACAGGAATCAACACATGACTGGGTTCGTCCGAATTCTTTCAACTTAGAATCCAGTTTTATGTTCCAAATTCTACTCGCTTGCTTCAAACCGTAGAGATTTATTTAGATGACATACTTGTTGGGATCCATCATGAAAAAATTCGGGTTGGAGCTTGTCAATTTCTTCTTTCCAATTTCCCTGTCAAAATGCTGTAACTGCATCCATTTGTTCACTTTTAAGGTCGAACTTCGCTGATAGTGCGATGAAAACTCGAATTGAACTATATCTCACTACAGGGAATAAGTTTCCTCATAATCAATTCCCTTCTCGAGCACAACCTTTGATTACAAGTCGGGCCTTGTATCGTATAATTTTCCCATCGGCATCTAGTTTTGTCTTGAACACCCATTTATTGTTAATTGGTTTACGGTTTGGAGGAAGATCTGTCAAAACCAAGTTTCATTTTCAATGAGTGCTTCATATTCCTCTTTCATTTCTTCTTTCCCCAACTTCGCATCACTTCTGGACAGTGCGTCTTCAATATCAATGGGATCATCTAGTTCGAAAATAGTTTCAGCACTTTATACAACAAATCATCCATGTTCACCGGTTTCCGTATTCTTGATGACTTTCCGCAACGGTTCAATCCAGAAACAACAGGACTCGGCAAGATATTCTCGTATCGATGAGCATGCGATTCCATTACATTTTCTTTACTTCCAGAGAATCGGAGGGAAGACAATCATTTTCAGCAGATGACACATCTCTGACATCTGAAACCGCCTTCTCTTTATCTTCTGTACTCATTTCCACTTCGAAAATATTGTTGAAAATTGTATTTTTATCGACTGTCGATTCGAGTTTTATAGCGTTTTGACAATTCTCAAAAAATATGACATCCCTACTCGTTAGCACTCTTTTCGTTTCGGGATCATACAAACGATATGCTTTAGACTGATCACTATATCCAAGCAATATACATTCTCTAGATTTTGGATCGAATTTTGTCCGTTTCTGTCTAGGAACGTGTACCATTGCTTTGCAGCCAAACAATCTGAGATGTTTTAAATCGGGTTTCTTGCCAGTCCATAACTCTTCTGGAGTCGTATTTTCCAAAACACGGCTCGGAGAACGATTAATTACATAAACTGCAGTTGAAACAGCTTCTGCCCAAAATTTGGTATTCAACTCGGCATCAAAAAGCATGCAGCGGGCTTTCTCCTCAATGGTACGATTCATTCGCTCCGCTACCCCATTTTGTTCTGGTGTATATGGAGCTGTAGTCTGATGATGAATTCCACTGTTGCGCAGAAAGTTTTTTAGAGCTTGATTGCAGTATTCAGTTCCATTGTCAGTTCGCAGTACTTTCATCTTCAACCCTGTTTGGTTTTCGGCAAAAACTTGAAATCCTGAATTTTTCTGAAAACTTGATTTTTGTTTTCAGGATATAAACGAACACTTTCCTACTGAAATCATCAACTAATATGAGGAAATATCTGGCACCTCCTAAAGAATTGACAGACATTGGTCCACATACGTCTGGTGGACTAACTCAAGCATTCGAGTGGAACGTGTTCCAACGTGATTAAAAGGCAGTCGGGTTTGTTTTCCTTTGGAACAAATAGTGCACTGATCTTCATCTTGGTGTGAAATGTACACCACTCACAAGTTTTCAAGTTTCCTGAGACTTTGGAAGTTGATATGCCCCATCCTCCTGTGCCACAAATTCTTATCCGGTTTCATATGCATTGAAAAATTTGTCACTTGCATAGGACGATCAATTTGAACATATTACCTACCAGAGTAGATGTTGCAATCAAACAATTACGGAATTATAAATTTTGCAGTCTTTTTCATCAGATTTGACTATAGTTACCATTTTTTATCATTTTGACTGACGGATAGCAAATTTGTACAAAGATTCGGTACATATATGACATCCTTGACTGTAACTTCAGTTATGCCTTCTCCATTGAATAAATTCAATTTCACATCGCCAACAAATTCAACTGGCAAATGTGTGTTGTCTGCTATTTGAACTTCGTTAAATCTGGTTTTCTTGGTTTTCTAGTAATTCCCTTCGTTTGGTCATATGGGAAGAAGCGCCAGAATCTATGAACCAATCATCAGAATCAGTTGACCAACCACAAATGATGAGTACAAAATTGTCTCTCGTTTAGATTTATCTTTCTTCTTCGGAAATTTGCAATCACGAGATAAATGACCAAATTTGTTGCATAGAAACATCTTGGACCCTTTCCTTTTGCATGAAATTTCTTGGTATTTCTTCCAAGCAACGCTATGGAATGATTTTCAGAGATATCAGGTTTCACATCCTGTATCAACTTGGTCTTAATTGCATCTGCACTGATTTTTATCCCGGAACTTTCCAGTCCCATTATCATAGGTTTATATTCTTCCGGTAAACCTGCCAATAAAAGTGTTCCAATCCATTTGTCACTAATTTTCATGACAATCCCGGATAATTTGTGTGCCGTAGAAATGATTTTGTTAACATAATCTTCTACAGATGAACTATCCTCTAATTTAGTACTGATTAAAGCTCTTAATAGACCAACTCTTCGGGTGAGACCGGAATCTTCAAAAACACTTTGAAGATTTTTCCAAACTTCTTTGGCAGTCTTTGCTTGTTGCACATGAACATAGTTAATCGGATCGATGGATAGGATTATTTTAGATTTCGCCTTAGTGATCCTTTTATCGTCCTTATCTTCCTCGGTGATACACCCCCAGAGTTCTTCGTGTTCCAGCAACGTTTGTATAGAAAACTTCCATGTATCGTAGTTTTCTCGACCTCTGAGCTTCTCGATCATAGGTAATGAACTGTTTGACGACATTTTCGTTTTCAATATGACAGTTACAATTATTTCTCTTCTTTGACGGATCGAAATGCTTATTTCGCAAAAATACATTTTATTTTTATCTGTGCGACTTCAGTTCTTGACTCGGGCGTTCTGGGCCCATAACCTGATGAAATATACTATTTCTTATGAATTGAGCCAAGAATCTATCGATAATAAAGAGCAGAAATTGACAATAACAACAGATGTACTTGATTAAAAACAAAATATGGATAACTGGATTTAGTTCTCCATTCCAATAGTTCCACCAATCGATAAAGTTTCCATTGGGCCACATACATCGGCATGAACTAGTTCTAACGTTTTAGAAGCCCTCGAGTCACTTACGGGATGAGGCATTCGGTGATGTTTGCCCGACAAACATTTTTCACACACAAAGTCTTTTTTATCATCGATAAAACTCACATCATTGCATTTCAAAAATAGTTTTAAATGCTGAATGTTTTGATGTACTAAAATACTGTGCCAAAGGCTAATGTTTTTAACAGTTTCAACGGCACAACACGATATATCAACGCTGCCGTCATCGCCACGGGTGTTCTATCGTGCAAAACGGGTTAGCTCCGGAGTAGGTTTCAGAATTATCTCGAATGAAGTCCATTTTATAAAGTTTGTTATTCCTATATGCAACTGCACACACATGTCCTTCATTGTCCATGATTTCACACTTGTTGCTGTCCGACACCATGTGAAAACCTTTATCCAACGCACATCCGACTGAAAATAGGTTAAACTTGAGTTCTGGCACATATAACACGTTTGACAGAGTGGTTTTTACTAGTTTCGTCCCATTGAATGCCCACAATTTTACTGTTCCATAGCCTTCCACATTCAATAGGTTTCCATCACCAACTTTTACCTTTCTTATTTTCTTTACTTTAACGATATTCTCGAAAAATGTATCATTCCAGCACATGTGTTCACTTGCACCAGTGTCCATACACCAATCATCGGCATTCAAGTTTTCGGAATATCAACAAATGCATTTGAAACTTTTATCGGTTCTATTTTCTTCGCGACCTTTACGGAACCAACAGTTTACCGTTTCATGTCCAGCCTTTTTACAATGGGTACAGTTTTTCATTTCTATTTTGGCTTTCTTCTTGAAACAATTTCTTGCATAATGTCCTCCTTTATGACAATAGTTGCACTTCACAGTAGGTTTTCCACCCCCTTTTTGCATGCTGTCTTTCATTTCACTTGTACTAGCTGCTAGTGCTGTGTCTCTTTCAAGGGACATTGCTCGTTCTTCTTCGATTAGCAATCTAGAAGCTAATTCTTCTTTCTATTTATCTTCAGGCACTGACTCCCAAGCAGATGTAAAATGTTTATACTTATCTGGAAGGGACATCAGATTTTTTGTTATTATCATTTTGTCTGACAAAGTTTTACCTGCCTGCTTTAGTTTGTTTTTGTTCTCTTCGATCTTTGAAATATATGAAGAAATAGACTCGTTCCCAAAATCCATGAGGAAGAATTTTTGTTGAAGTAAGTGGACACTGACCACTGATTCTTTGTCATATACTGATTTTAACTTTGACCACACTTCATTTGAAGTTTCACATGGCAGTATGTGGGTCAATGGCCCCTCTTCCATCCCTCGTTACTAAGAGTTCTTGGGCTTCGGCATCATTTTTTATCCACGAAGCTATCTCTGTGTCTCCCCGTTTGTGAGTCTCCATGCCAGTTACAATTTCAAACAGCCCCTGGCCTTTCAATATTACTGACGTCTGGAATTTCCAGACTACCCAGTTTCCACCAGAGAGTTTTACACCGGCAACGAGTTTTTTATCCATTTTATTTCTTTTTTTTATTTCAGCTTACAAAACGCCGTTCTCTGCTAGGAGGTTTCCCGCCAACAAGAAAAACTTGCTCAGCTACTTGTTTTTTCTTCTTTATGCTTCACGAGTCTGGCCCATAACCTGATGAATTTGCAGGGGCAGCATAAAGAAATGGACAAATCTTTTTTTTGTTGAATTATTTTATTGTAACTTCAAATAACATTCACATCAACATTTGCAATACACATTTGTCGGCCATTATTATATTTTTTCTACTACTAACGCTAACAGTACTACCACCATACAACAAACAAAAAACTTGAATTTCCCTGATACTAAATAACATCTAACATAGTTGCCAGATTTACCATTGCTTTCTAACAATATTAAATCTAGTTAATTTTTTTAAATTGTTTCTACTTTTTTGTGGTAGATATATATTATGATGTATTATCGTTAGACTCAAACCATGATGTGATGGTGTATTTCCATTAGTACTGAACATGCATTTGACATTTTTCAGGAGAAAATGAAGGAAAATAGATGTATATCCCCAATTAATCCAATTTCAAACACTATTATGTAGAACTGGATATTGCATCTTTATAGTCCCCCACAAGCAATTTTTTTAAATATTTGCGTTGAAAGCATCTGCAACTTCCTTAATAATGTCATGATTTTTTTTTCCAAACAGTTCATGACTTTTTTTTTATTTTTTGTAGAGATTGACCCAGAATCATCAGACGTCTGGCGGTATCTGACATCAATGGACAACATTCTACTTGAGAACAACATCGATTTGACATCTTGTACCCAAAGAATGCTTTGCTCCTCGGTCAAAAAGGCGGCTAACAATGTCGTCACTGGAAGAGGAAATAGTATGGACAAAATAATCGACGGTGTTGCCACAAACGAATGGTTGTTGAGCTTCATTGAGGAAACTTCAATTCATTTGGCAGTAAAAGACGGTCTGGGTGACGTGAATTGTTTAGAGACTTATAACAACTGTAAAATATCTCAAAGGACAGTGAATACTTTTTTGAGGAAGTGTGGAAAACTTGTGAAGAGTTTCATTAGTTATTGAAGTTTTACAAGAATTGTAAATTTTCTTGGAGAATAAAATATTTCGGAAAAATGAACATTCCACACAGACATTTTGAGACTATAAAACCAGGAGTATATAAAATGTTCAGTGGATTAAATTGGACTTTTTTGCCTTCTGTCGGAGTTTTGATGCGAGTAATCATGTTTCAATTGTCGGAGTTAAGCACTCAATGAAAATACTCAATGTACAAATACCCTTATTTTTAAAATGACTCAATAAGGAGTACCATTCATTGTTTATTCGGTATGTCTTTCGATACACCGAATCTACCCAGTACTCAAAATAATATTCCAGTACTGTAGTGACTGACTCATATGTATAATGTTATGTTACTGGACTTAAACATTTCTTCATACTCTGTGCCCCTATATTATTTTTTATTCACTAGAAGTCATCTAATTTGTGCCATATTGTTTTTATGTGGTACAATGGTGATGAACTTTCGTTGGGAAAATTATAGATCATATGAATGGAAAAACTCAGTATATTATATATATATATATATATATATATATTTTATATATATATATATAGAGAGAGAGAGAGAACGGGTAGTCGTTCTGACTAGTTAGGGATAGAACCAGTAAATAGTGGGGTTTTGCAGCAAATAAAAAGAGTAGGGTGGGGGGGATATCGGCCTTCTAAGGAAAATCTCTAATATCTCGAGATTTTAAGGTTTTAAAGGGAACTAGGAGGTTCGAATGAAAGATAATTCGTTCGGGGACGAAAAACATGTTAATTAGGAATGAAATAAAACTTATCTAAGAAAACATATATATTTAAAAAAATATGTAAATGGCCGGCATTACCCCGCTGCTTGGGGTAATGGCAATTCTGTTCACTGGCAGAAATCGCACACATAGGTTTTCTTTTTATCTCCATCAGTGCAATCCCTGTGAGCCCATCCAGAACAGCTCACACATCTTAGCCAGAGTTCTCGGTTCTTTACGAATTCTCCGCAAGTAATACAAATGTCCTCGGTAACTTCGGTATCTGACTTGTTTTCTTCCTCCTCACAATCATGATATGACAATGTTGGTGGGTTGGTTTCCTAATACTTTGATCTCATCAGAGTTACCAAAAACCTGTTTTTCAACTTTTTGTTTCTGCTGTTCTTGATCCCAATTTCCCTTCTGTAACTTTTTCTCTTTTGCATTATTTTTTTTTCTTCCAGAATTTCCTTCATCGGTGTGGACGTGAATATTTGCGAGTGTTGCTTCTTTCCGCCTCTTTTTTCTTATTCATTATTAGTTCCAAAACATCCAGGAATTGGTATTATTTCTATTTCGTTCGTGTCTGCATCGATTCTTTGTTGTCTTATTTCTTCTTCCCTTTCTTCTGTTCTATTCTCTTCTACCTGTTCATTCCTAGGAATTGCCTCACTTGAGTTTGTAGGGTTCAAGTTTTCAGCTGGGGCAAAATCTTCTGCTGTGAAAACATCACGGTTGACAGGAAATATTCCTGTTACCTCAAAACCTTTAGTGGCTTTTTCGACAGTTGCAACTCTTCCAAAAGCTTTGTTGAACAACTGAGCAACGATATTGGTCCTAATTTTCTCACCTGGGTTATTTCTCATGAATTTATCGCATTCTGAATTATATGCTGTCTTCAAGGGTCCATAAAAAGTAACGTCAAGTGATTGAACCCGGTGCGATGTATGTGGAAGAATCGTCAGCATAATGATTCCTCTTTTTTTTCAGAAGTTGTTAGCATCTAACGAACAATGACTAGAGTGGTTATCAAGTAATAATAGAACTGGATCTTCTTTATGGGGTAAAACGGACCATGCCGATATTACCCACGCAAAGATGGCCGGAATTACCTACTAAACAATAATATGAATACCAGGACATTATAAAATAAATGTCTAAACCACGAGGTTTTCAAGTAAACTGAGTGAAAGACAACAGAATTCAGTTCATTTGTATACAATACATTAAATTTACTACTCACCGTTTTCGAAATATTCAGCCTCTAACACACACTTTTCTTACAGCAACACGTGCTTTTTCATAAAATCCTCTATAAAAATGATGCACCTAACCGTTTCAATGCCTAAAGGATACTGAGAGTTCAGTTTGTTTACATGCTTGATCGGTGGATACGAATCGCGCCAAATTTTTCATTAGGGTGGGGTGATACTTGATGGCCGAAATTACCTCCACGGCCGGTATTCCCCCATTTTACCCTACTCTTTAAAGGTTGTCCAAGCTTTCGGAAATGTTATTAATTATGTCCACTTGGCAGAGTTTAGCTCATAGCTATTCTTCCACTCAACCAAGCGTGATTCAAATTAACAATGTCATGTACATTTATAATAACAATGATAATAAAAAATAATAACAATAGTAATGATATGCATAATAATAATATATGATCTGTGATAAAAAATAAAAATAGGATAAAAAACAATAAGTAGAGAAAAAGACAAAAAAAAAGTAAGAGGAGATAATCTGGTAACATGAATTGCCAAAATGGGACTATTGCTGTTCATCCCGGAGATATTGTTTAAGTTTACGTCGGAAATTTGTGAAGCATAAGCATTTCATGTTTTGACTGATGGAGTTATACAGGACAACGGAGTGGTAAGAGAAAGATCGTTCAAAGAAAACAGTTCAGTGATGGGGAATTGACAAATTAGTGATATATCGAAGGTCTCTGCTGTGTACTTCTTGTCTGAATTGGAGTTTGTCAAGGAGGTAGAAAGGTGTTTTTGTCCTGAAAATGTTATGTAAAAATGTGGCTGTTCTCTTCTGTTGTGCATTTTTAACCAGTCAAGTTTATTGATGTAAGATGTCACGTGTACCCTGAAACCTAGGCCAAATATGAACCTCACGCATGCATTCTGAACTTTTTGGATTCTTCCTGATTGTATCCCATCAAGACATGGACCATATATAATGTTGCAGTAGTTGAAAATCGATAAAATGAAAGAGTCACACAGGGTGATTCTCAAATTTCTTCCCAAAAAATGTCTATTGGAATAGAGACCCTTCATTATACAATATGCTCTTTTGATGAGATTGCTTACATGGTTATGAAATTTCAGGTTATTATCAATAAATAAACCAAGGCATTTAATTTTTTCGCAAAACTCGATCCTTTGCCCTTCTACCTCAATCGATACGCTATCTATAACCTTTTGCCTATCTTTTTCACTAGCGAATACAATCAGGGAAGTTTTCGTGGGGTTTATATTGAGACAGTGTTTTTTAGACATTGAAACCAGCTGTTTTATCTCTTCATTAAGCAAATTTGTCTGATCTAGAAGATGTTCAGTTCTGGCCGAGTAGTAGAGATTTGTGTCGTCGGCATAAGTATGTATTTGAAAATGGTTTAGAACTCGATGAAAATCAGCAGTGTATAAAATGAATAGGAGTGGGGATAGTACAGAACCTAGCGGAGCGCCATGCGATACGTTCAAATAACTTGATTTCATATTTTTAACCTGCACACACTGGCTTCTGTTTGATAAAAAGGGATTAATTAAATTTTTAGCATTTTCTGAAAACCCGTAGTGGTGCAACTTAGATATTAAAAGGGTGTGATTCATAGTATCGAAAGCTTTGCTATAGTCCAGCGAGAGAAAAATAGTAGCCTCGTGTTTATCATACGAATGGATAATATCATCTGTTACCTTGAGAAGAGCAGTAGTGGTACTATGATCCTGTCTGAAACCTGATTTCATGTGCTTTTACGTATCTATAGATTTGTTCATGAGCCGCTTTTTCAATTACCTTTGATAATGCTGGTAAAATATTAATTGGACGTAGATCATTTAGTGTTGAGGGGTTAGAGATTTTAGTTATAGGAAAAATCATGGCTTTTTTCCATATTTCAGGAAACACTCCATGCGTGAAACATGTATTGACAATATAAGTTAGAATGGGAGTTAGGAAAGGTATACATATTTTCAACATTTTAATGGAAATTTGGTCTGTACCAGTGGCATTACTTTTAATTGAATCAATAATACTCTCCAGGTCCTCATATGATATATTGGAGAATTCCAGTTTATGTTCGGGAAGGCATTGAGAATTATAATGGTTCTATATTTCGTTAGATGGAGCAGAAGCCAAATCATTTACTGACTTAATAAAGTGGTTATTAATTATATTAGGGTCACTAAGGTTTTCTGGGATTTCATTTTTATTATTTTTTTTCGAAACTATTTCTAATAAATTCAACGTGTTCCATAGTTTTTTGCTGTTTTGCTGATTTTGAATGAAAATAAGATAATTTTTTTTTCAGTTCTAGTAGCAGCGGTCACCATGTTTCTGAGGTTTTTGTAGGTGTTCTAGTCTTCAGGTTTCTTAGATTTTTTGTATTTGGACAAAGCTAGATTTATGCTTTTTATCATTATTTTGAGCGTATCCGTCAGCCAGGGGGCTTTCCGCTTACTTGTTCTCACGGTTTTAACAGGAGCATGCACATTGAAGACACTTAGTAAGTATGTGTTGAATAAAGATACTATTTGATTTATATCGTCAGTTTGATAAATGTCATACCAAGGCATTAACCGTAGATCATCTAAGAAGTCGTCATAAACAAAATATTTATAGTCTCTGTGGGTTTTGAAGAGTTGTTGGGGTTTATTAACTTTGTACTGTAGTAGACAGTATACCAAACAATGATCCGATATATCATCTGCGTTCCGGGTGTGTGTACTCACAACCATATTTTTATTGGTGACTGCGATTATATCAATTAAGGTACTACTGATTTCTGTTACTCTGGTGGGTTCATTATTCATTATAGACATGCCATATGCTTCAATGAAATCTAAAAACTAAGCTGTATTATTATTACTTGTATTCAGTATGTTCAGGTTTATGTCACCTGCAAGGATAATTTCATCAACTGATGGGTAGAGAAAATAAATTGTGTTTTCAAGCGCAGTAATAGAGTCTAATACATTGGTGTGCGGCGGCCTGTACACTCCTCCTAGACCTATACAATTGTTTTGTATTCTTAACATTACCCAGAGCTGTTCAAGGGTGTGGTCAGAGTCATTATTTTCCAGAACTTCGAGCGATAAGAATGCTTTATAGTATAGCCGATCTCGTCTAACAACTCCGTAGCCCTGTATACGAACAGTATCATCCTGTATATCCGGCGATAGCCATGTTTCCGTAATAACCACTACATCAAAATCATTCTCAAAGATCAGATTTTTCAAGCAATCAAAACCTGCGAACAGCGATCTCACATTGAGAGTGGCGATTTTAAGATGCATGAGAGGTTATGTGCCTACCTCCAACATATTATTCTAATTATTGAAAGAAAGTTTACAGTCAAGAAGAGGTAACAAATGCAAAACGATCAAAGAAAGAGAGTGCATTTAATGCACTCATAGAATCAGCCTAATATAATATCAAATAAATGATCAAAAACGTTGGTACCTATATCGTATGAAATTAAATAAAAAGGGAGATTGCGGAATCAGAGTTCCCAAAAAATAATTTAAATGGAAACGAAACTTTCATAAAAACAAAAACAAAAAAAATAGATTTAGCATACACATATCGTGGCAAAAACAATGTAAAGAAGTGAAGATTCAGGCCTCCATAAATAATTTAACTTTAATCAAATGTGTTTTCAAAATTTCATGAACGATTGGTGTGCTTCTTCCATTTCCTCAATCAGGGCTTGAATTTCATCCATGGTGCGTTTCATTATCCTACCTTTGATAATAACACGAATTTTCCCGTCGATTGTCCAGACATTCTTTTGGCCGAATTTTTTAGCCAGTGCAATGACTGATTGATAGCATTGGGGCGTAAGATCTTCTTTTATCGAAAAGTTAGTACCTTTCAATATGGATTTAGACTTAAAAATATGTTTTTTCATATAAAAACATTTGAGTTTAACAAGTACCACCTTATCTGATATTCTGTAGGTATGTTCTATATCGGCCTGTGCAACGTCTTTAATTTTCATAATATTTTTGAAAAAGTCATGGATATTTGCCAATAGATTTTCACTAGAAGAACTTTCGATTCCGAAAATTCTCATTGAGCATCTGCGAGTATATTGTTCAAAGAGGTGGAGACGTTGGTCTAGCTGGCTAATTTTCTGAGTGTTTTGTTCAACTTGCATTTTGAACACACCCAAAGTCTGCTGCAGTTCGTCAAATTTCGACTCTATATTAGCAGATACATTTTCGGATACTTTGTTTGATAGATAGATAACTTATTTATTTAACTACGTAAATACAATGTATATTTGTAGCAGGTCCAGGAAAATGAACATTTGTAAGGTCCTGTAATAGGTCTTAACTCCACATAAAATCAATAACATATTATGTATATACTACTGCACATAATATATATTAAAATAAAATTATTATTATATATATATATATATATATACATATAAACTAGTAGGCACTCCTACTATTTCAGGTATTATACAACTACGCATATCACTGACAGGTGTGTCCATATACTCCTGAATTGAATAGAACCCATTTTCTGAAAGACATTTTTTAATATTTTTTTAAAGCAAGGCATGTCTAGAATCTTCAACTGGATGGTAATTTATTATAGAGAGCAATATCTAGGGAGTTTTTTGCAGATTTGTTCAATCTAAATCTCTGTGGTCTGAGATGCCCAGCACCGCGAATGTTATATTCATGAAAGTTTGAATTTTTACTCAGTTCATTATTTCTATTATGAATTTCTAGTATTTGGTGGAAAATATAAAGAGCTGGTAGTGTCATGACTTTGAATTTCTGGAATAAAGGTTTACAATGGTCTCTGAAGGCCACATTAGCAATAATTCGGATGGCTTTTTTTTGAAGCCTAAATACTTTGACAGAGTCAGATGCATTACCCCATAGAGGTACTCCATAAGAAATATGCGAGTGAAAAACAGCATAATAGACATTCATCAGTGTGTCAGAACTTATTACATTTTTCAGTTGTCTCAGTATAAAAATCGAGCTTGAAAGTTTAGAGCAGAGCTTCTGATGTAAAACGACCAATTTAGAGATGGATCTAAAAAAATTCCTAAAAGTTTTGTGGGTTCATTGGTTCTTGTTGCCTGTGAAGAAAATGTTATATGATTCGTTTTGCTTGCGTTGAGTTTCAAACTGTTTGCTGCAAACCAACGTTCGGCATTTTTTTCAGTGGCTTCATTTATTGTTTTCTCGTTTATATTTTGATGAAAGATAGTGGTGTCATCTGCCAACATGATACAGGTTGAATCAACTAGATGATAAAATAAGTCGTTTACGTAAATGATAAATAGAAGGGGTCCCAGCACAGAGCCCTGCGGTACCCCATATTTCATTTCTACTGTTTCTGACGTGATACCATTTAAGCACACTGACTGTCTTCTATCTTTAAGATATGAATCGAAAAGAGCTAAGGCTATATATACCTCTTACACCGTATAGGTTCAATTTTTCTAGTAACAAATCGTGGTTCGCTAATCAAATGCTTTTGTTAAGTCAAATAGAGTCAGTGCAGATTTCCTCCGTCTTCAAATCCTTCTACTATGTTTTCAACTGCCTTAGCTATAGCTTTTATGGTGGTGTTTTTCCGAAAACCAAACTGATTTTCATGCAGCTATTTGAATTTCTCAAAGTACATAGATAATCGATTTTTCAAAATTATCTCGAATATTTTTCCTAAAAAAGGAATAAGGGAAATAGGTCTGAAATTATCTAAAAGATTTAAATCACCAATTTTGTGTATTGGGACAACTTTACTATGTTTGAAAATTTCTGGAAAAACACCTGTACTAATACAGGTATTGAATAGATTTGTCAGTGTAACCACTATCAAATCTATGGTATTTTTCAATATTTTTGTATTTATTCCAAAGATATCTGTGGCACTGGTGTCCTTCAAATATTTCACCGCCGCGAGTACTTCTTCCTCAGCCACAGGTTCTAGAAAAAAGGAGCCCTGTGTCGTTGGAATACCTACAAATAATTCTGAAAAATTAATATTTGTCATAGGCAAGGTTCTTATAATTTTTTCCGCTATGTGACCAAAAAAACTGTTGAAATCTGAAAATTTGTTTTATTGTGGACTCGTGTAACAAATCACTGGAAGCATTCCTTTGCGAGCGTAGTTCGAAATTTGTCTGAGATAGCGATGTCATATTGTGCCGCGGCATGACCTTACTTCGTCTACTGCTACTGGACAACTGATAACCAAACACCAAACAAAATAGCTGATCGCCGACACGCTGACTGAAGTTGAGATTCTTATCAGTTGTTGATTTCAATCGCGCATGCCTGTGTTTGCCACTTGGTCGTTGAAATACGAATTATGGCCGGTGATAGTTGTAGATAAATAGTGATATATTTTACCTTTTAGTAGGGTAGGCTTCAAGTTTGGGAATTTGATTACGCATTCACTTGAGAATAAGATTTGTCGTTTAACTGGTGTAAGGATAACTGAAGTTGCTGGAGGTAGCCGTCTACTCATCACATGACTTCTCGAATTGATATATTCCAACCAGGCAGTGATTAAATCGTTTATCATGGTTTTAAATCTGTTTCCATTTTGGACATAAAGGTATATTTATTGTATTGTGATAAACACAACAATGGGATCAAACTGTCGCATACCAGCAAAGTCATGGTAGGCATCAAACCAGACCTCGCTGACCTTCTGAACCTGAACAGACGATTGATAAAAATAGTCTGGCTGAAGCCTGCAAACACTAGGCGCGAAGTGGATGTAAATGATGAAGAGAACAGCTTTCATATCATGACTGTGCTAGTAGTAGACGATGGTCAGCGACGGATGAAGATTATTTTAATTAAGCACAACCTGTTTGAATGAGGAACCACTGACGACATGTAAATAAAAATTAGTATAGATATCATTCTCTGTCAGCTAAACCAACCAACCAATTGTTGCATAAATAACTATGTGTCATTGACTCCTCGAAACAAAATTGGAACCAGCCTACTAAGAATAAAAATCTGCGCTACCGTTGCTTGTGTTGCATATAATTTGGAAACCAGCCTACTCGAAACGAAAAGTCTGTTGCTGCGCTATGAGCAATGTGGATGATGGTTGTTTATTGGTAACCTAAGTAACCCTTTTAATCACTTGTGAACAAAAGATTTTTATTCACTAGTGATTAAAAGTACAACTTCTCCCACTAATTCAAGTTGAAATAGGTCACATTTCAGTCAGGAAAATGGAAAAAAATAATGTTAAAACATATACTTCAGAGGTGTCCGGCGGGATGAATAAAAAAACTTATGTATATTACGTGCTAGCATTGTTTTTAAACAATTCATCATAATGAATGATGATAGTTTCTTGATTTTTTTTGTCTGTGTCAATAGTGTCATTTCTGAGTTCCTTTTCAGGTTGTGTTTGGTTGACAACTTGTGGGTTTGTCTGTATAGGAACATATCTGATTAAATTGTCCTTTTTTTATTCGCCTAGGGATCAACCTGTTCTTCGCACCTAAGGTCGCACTGGATTAGATGGTTGGCATGTCTTCTCCAGGGGTTGCCATCTTGGAATTGGCAATCGTACATTGATCTTCCTATTTTTGCAGTTATGACTGCTTCTGCCCAACTTGGTTTTGCTGATCTATAGTCTCTAGCCATTACTTGTTGCTTTATGATAAACTTTTTTCTCTGCATCCGTGTTGTTATTTTCTCGAAATGATGTGAATTTTGTTTTTGTTCTATTGAACATTATCGTAGATGGTGCCATTTTGGTTGTGCAATGCTCTGATGTTCTGTATATAAATAATACTCTAGTTGCTAATGTTTTTATATATCCACTCCTGTGTTCTTGGATCTTTGATCATAGTTTTAATTTTTTTTCTAAGGGTTTTTACTGCATTTTCCATTTACTCTGGATTTTGTGGTGGTTATGTCATGTGTCTTATAACATTTTCTTGTAAAAACTCTTGATTTTTCCTAGATTTAAAGATCGCATTTCAACGTAAAATGTTGTCCTACTAGATATTGTGATAATTTATTTATTGCCCAATAAAAGTCCTTCACGGTGGATCGTTGAATATGATGTTTCACATTTTGACAGTGTTCTTGACATATAATATATATGTTTTTCTTCTCCATTTGGCATTTTCTGAGTCATGACAGTGACTAAACCATGTTCTGATGCATCTGTGGTGACTATTATTGGCCGTGTTGGATCAAAATGTGTCAATACTAAGTCTGAGGACACTAATTGCTTTATTTTGTCAAACGCTGCGTCACAGTCTTTATTCCACTCAATTTAACATTCTTTTGTAGCAATTTATGTATGGAATGCAAAATAGATGAGATTTGGCAAAAATTATGCATACAAATTTACACTTCCAGCATGATCTCACTTCTGAACTGATTTTGGACTTTCTGCTTTTACGATTGCCTCGACTTTACTCTTAGTTTTCTTAATCCTTCTCTTGATATTTCAAATCCTAAGTACGCAATCTCACCTTGAAAATATTTACACTTATCTTTTCTCAAAGTTGAACCAGCTTCTTCTAATTTTCCTTCAAACAATTGCTCTAAATATTTTCAGCTGGCAGGTGAAATTTCGAATGGCATTCGCGTAATGGTGGACTCCTTGGCGTGGTCATCTAACTCAAACTGGTTGTAAGCCTGATTAAGGTCTAATTTAGTAAAATGTTGTCCACCATGTAGCTTTGAAAACATTTCTGTCGCAGTTGGCATCGGGTCAAGTCAGGAACTAGATGAGGGTTCGTAGTTCTTGAGTAATCACCGCACAATCTTATGTTACCGTCAGATTTTGACAACAGCAACCACAGGGTAGCCCACTCTGTCATTTCGGCAGGTTCTAATATGCCTTGTCTTAATAATTTGTCGATTTCTTCATCCGGCCTTTTTGAAACCAAATAATTCAACAAAAAATAATTAAATCATTGTCAGCGATGAATTAACTTATTTTATTCGTTTTAGTACACGGCTTAAATAATAGCTTGTCTTTAAAAATGTTTTTTATTAGTTATTTTATTTTTTGCTTTTAGTTAGTTCGCCTAAATCTGTTCATTTCTAATAGAGCATTGTTATTACAAGGTCTCTTCCCTGTAAGTTTTGAGCTGAAAGAAATCATGATCTCCGACCCCAAAACCTTCCACACAATTTTGAATAGAATCTGACCATAATCACAAAACTCTCCGCCATCCTGAAGTTGCATCTTGAATTTATAGTTTTGACAAAAAAATCATAATCTCCGAACCTGAAAACCCCCACATACCAATTTTAAATAAATATGACCATAATCAGAAAACTCGTTCTCCATCTTGGGGCCGCCATCTTGAATTTATACATTTTGATAAAAAAAAAAAACTCCGACCGGAAAACCCCGCATACCAATTTTGAATCGAATCGGACCATAATCACAAAACTCGTCCTCCATCTTGGGGCCGCCGTCTTGAATTTATGAATTTCGACAGAAAATTCATAATCTCCGACCCTTAAAACCCTTGCATACCAATTTTGAATCGAATTAGACGATAATCACAAAACTCGTCCGCCATCTTGAAGCCGTAATTTCGTTTTTTTTCTAACAAAAATTCCATGATACATTGTCACCGGAATTATGAACACCTGTCAAATTTCAAATTAATCGGACGACTAGAAGTCGGTCAAAATTCACTTGCAAGATTTGATTTTAACAAACTAACAAGTAAAACTAAATAAAAGCTTGTAAAATATACAAGTGGTAACTGTGTCCAATGAGCACGTTCCTGGCTGGACGATAATGCAGTGCGCGCAGGTGCCGATGAATAAATCCTGCCCACTTTTCTTCTTGACAAGACAAAGACAAACTGATGTAGAGATTGATGAATAGCACGCCTCCTTGTTGCTTGAACATTCCAAATTAGGCTCGTCGCCATTTTGAGGTGTCCGGTGTGTTTCATAAAAAACTTGTATTACCTTTTTCCTTGTTGCATAGGCCGGGCGTAATCCAAATGACATCAATGGATGCTCCTGGTGAGAGTACAGGTAGGTTCATACAAATAACAGTTAATTACAGCACTATGGACGTCGGCAGAAAACAGACTTTCAACCTCCACATACAGTTCAGCAACTGTCAAACATATCGAGAGGGATTTTTCAATAGTAGCTTAAGCGCTCAAATGATCTCCATTACACCACATATATATAAATATTATATATATATATATATATATATATATATATAAATATATATGAAAGTGGAAAATTGTGTCCGAGAGAAATACATGAAAAAGGAAATTGTGGCATATTGGACAAATTATTAAATTAAAGAAAAAAAAGCATCCTCAAGTGGGAGTCGAACCACGACTTTACGATTATATGCTCTACCTACTGAGCTATTCGAGGACATAGGAATCGACACACACTTGTAAATCATTTCTTCCCATAATTTAATGTTAATGTTAGAATGAATCGTAGATCGAAAGTACTTATCAATGGCCGTCAAGAACAGTTGCCTATCACTCTAACATCATCGTCAACGTGACGATTTCAATAGAAGATTTAGGAAGATGATCTCCAACCACTGATAAGATTTTGCCAAATATATAATATGAAAGTGGAAAATTGTGTCCTAGAGAAATACATGAAAAAGGAAATTGTGGCATATTGGACAAATTATTAAATTAAAGAAAAAAAGCATCCTCAAGTGGGAGTCGAACCCACGACCTTACGATTTCTAGTCATATGCTCTACCTACTGAGGTATTCGAGGACATAGGAATCGACACACACTTGTGAATATTTCTTCCCATAATTTAATGTTAAAGATTTTTATCATGTGCAGTAGTAACCCATTTACGCATAGCATAGCTTTATCAACATCTTATTGACACGAATCCTTCTATGTTTGCTGTTAAAATAACTTTTTTTTTAGTTTGTTTTTGTTTTTCAAAATGGTCTATAGTGTGTTGTGGGGGATCCCAAATGGTTCTGCAATATCTTTTTTTGCCCTTTTCTTCCTCTGCAACTAATTTAAATTCTTACCTTCAACCTCAAACGTGCCAAGGGACAAAGGATTCTAAAACCTTTATGATTCAGAGAATATTTCGAGTTAGGAAAGTACCACTGTATTTAGAGTAATTCTGGTACCATTACCCCATTCACTAAAATATTTAGAGTAAAATACTAAAAGTACTGGTGTTACACTGAAAGGAATTTTTAGGAATGAAACGACAATTCTGCAACAAAATCCAACAAGCATATAAGTAAAAATTGGCAAACATCATTATTAGGCCAGTTTTAGAAATTATGTTCAGTTTATGTATGTATAACTCGACATTTTGGCTGGCCTAGATAAGCCAGTAAAGAGTGATTGTAGTTCAGGACACCATGAAGATATTTGAAAGACTTGTATGATTTATTGGAACAATGTATTAAATATTTTGGAAAAAGATAATTTTTTATTTTTAAAAACAAAATATACCAGTAAAGTTTGGTCTTGTATTGTTAATTCGAGAATTATAACATGGTTTTTTATTACATAACAATATCAATATATTTAGGTAAAGTATTTTTGCTATGATTGATCATTCTTTTGTATATATTACATGTGCAACAACAATCTCCTTCAGCACTACTTTCTATATAGATACAAGTTACATGTGTATATCTTAACTACATTTGAATTTCATTCAAACAATATAATGGTAATACTTTTGTTGTAAAAAAAATGTTAAGCAAAACTATTGATGTGATATGAGATTTATTATTTCGAGTTTGAGTTATTTCTGAATAAATATTCCATTCAACAATACAAATACAAAAATCAGGTTACCGCTTCAGTGATTAAAAAAATCGTTTATTTCTATTGCTGTTTCCGTAAAGGAACCCACTCTCATATGCACCCTCAGACACCAAGTTGACAAAAGACCTAATATTAAAAAAACATGTTTTTTCTGGTGGTTGTTTGTTGGTGTGATGTGTCATTAATATTCTTCTCCTCCCACAACATAAGCTTTCGACTTGATATTGGTATCAATTTCAAGTCAGAAACACTTTGTTACAAAATCGAACCTGAAAATATTTTCTACGAATAAACGATCTGAAGTTTAGCTGAGTGTTGCAATCACAAGATTTTTAAAATTTTGATAAACACAGTGCGTAACAGACTTCTTAAAAATATTGTTCTTGATTTGATCTCTTTGAAAATATGAACATTTTCATTTTATAGCATTTTTCCAGGTAAAACTACCAACAATAATAAAAGCTAAATATTCAGCAATATTGTGAAAAGAAGGATGTTATTTTCCACACCAAGGAATGAAACTGTTCTCATAATCCAATATCTGAAAATTTTGTTTTTATTATTGTTAGTATTATTTTTCATGTTTGACCTGAAAAATTACATTATATAATCAAAATGAAAAAATTGTTGTGAAAAAAATTAAACCAGAATCTTGCAACAGCAAATACGAAGTATGTGCATCACGAAAACTATGTAGGGAGCTTCATCAGCGATCTTTTCGATTCTGTATAAGAATATCTTACTTTAAAAATAAGAAATGTCTTATTCCTCAAGATAGCTGACTACAAATTCCTACACAAAAGGTGTATGTTGGTCGAATATCCATAAAAAAACAACTACTTCTCTGGCTAGTGTCTCGACGGACGTTGGATTACATCCAATGGATAATCGTGCAGAGTCCTACAAGGTTACTTTGCAAATGGATAAATATTAACCACTTCACTCAGGCTGACCACCTGTAGATCGGTTTCGGTGTAATTGCCCCTCATCAGTAGAGGGTGGGTCAAGCAGACAAATGTCTGCAGAAATAATTGAAATCCATCCACTAATCAGTTTTCGTTGTGACCGCATTAACAGAATGGAAAACACCATCAGCTAAAAATATGTTACGGTAATATGAAAGGTAGGCTCAATAAAACACTAATTTTTGCCCCTCTTCAACCCACAGACCTAGAGGAAACAGCCTTCGTGGGAGGAAGAAAACGGGGGTAACCTAAGAAAATATTGAAAATTTGATTGACTATCTGATAAAGTAAAAAAAATTGATAAATTATCACCTATAACCTCCCTAGTGTTTGATTTCTTGACATTCACATCACACATTACAAAAAGAGAATTGAAGACTTTCCATCTTTGGCTATAGTGTAATCATCTAAATGTAATTGTATTCGCTTTGCAATACTATTTTTGAATCAGAGATAGACGGATCATTGATGATTCGTCTGTAAGTTGAAGTGATAATAATAAATATGTGCATAAAAGAGTCAAGTCATGCAAATTAATCCCATATTCAAATATGTTGAGTTTATGGTGCAAGTCTCCTGCCCGGATTTATCATACTTCTCTTATTGAAAACTATTAAAAATATAGGTCTACTAGTATAGGTATTCATTAATAATTATTGGACATAGTTGTGGTTACCTGAGCCTTGTATTGCATTGATTGGTATTCTTACAAAGGGGAACCCCTACTAGTTTACTAAGAAATCAATTAAAATATACAACATAAAAAATCGGTCGAGAATTAACAATAAATAAAGTATATTAAAATACAAATAAAATTTCGGAACATCTCCATCTCTAAATGAATGCAATAACTATCTGATAGTAGTTTCATCGAATCAGTCACTTGAAAATAGTTTCAAGAAATAAAAAGCTTTCTATATTGTTATTCCAGATGTACAATGGCATCCCAGCAACCTGGATATATGATTCCAATTTATACATTCATGTACATTATATTTTATGAGAGGCAATAAGGAATCGAACGGTACTATTGCTTTTACAAAATCAGAAACAAAAGTAGATTATGGCAACCAGAGTAAAGTCAGAAGTCTCTATAAAGACTTCCACTTTTTGTTTCGAAAATTTGATCTATGATAAAAACGAAAAAACCTTTACGTGTTATCAACTTCCCGATTGAAAACATAGTTGTCAGAACTCACTTGTTTCATCCAGCTCAAACAAACAATGGTACCATTGCGTACTACTCTTACAGTGTCCATTATAACCAAACCTGAAAAGGATTCAACAACCATTTGCTATAGAGTTCATTATACTTGATGGATCATACTTTTGCAAATGAACAGATAAATTTCCGAAAGAAGATATTTTTTTAATGACTATGGCATTAATCTGAAAAAAATATTTGAAAAAAATATCACAATTGCATATGCACCCCTCAAAAATGGTGTACATTTTGAAAATGTCAATGTAAAATCGATTATTTTGAGAAAAAAATCAGAAGATAAATTAACTTTCCTATAACTGCCTCAAGCCTTGAGCATAGTCCATTTTCTGATGAAAAATATTAATTTGTCAGTTTAAGCTACAAAGAGTTCTTTGGATTGTTAGTGGTACATTTTCACAAAAATAAAGATGTTTTGTGATAGTTGAATGTGTCCAATTTTCTCCTAGTTTATATTGCCTTTATTTGCTGTTCATTGACACTTTTCATATTATAGCTAGATAAAAATGGAATATCTTGAGATCAAAGAGGATAAATGTGATCAATTTCAATTGAACTTCATAACACTACTACTGAAATACATAACTGAAAGATAAAACTATTAGTGTTGCCACAATATCCAAGAAAAATCAGATGCATGCATCGCATTTGCTCTTCTACCGAATATGGACTATGGCTTGACAACCCAGAGGTGACTAAGGTATGGTTTATTCTTGGTCAATACCCTCTTCGAGATTCTTTCATGCATCATTCATAGACATTTGGTTGAACAAATAAGAGATAGAAACAACTTCGACCAATACAATCGGGTAGTCTTGGTTTTTCCAAAAATTATTTCTTTCATTCTCTTGTACACCACGTTCTATTGTGGAGAATACAAAAAACTATTACCTTATCTCTGAAAAAAATATGTGTACATTCTGTTTTCTATTATAGGTGCATATAATTTTATATTTCACCATGTTTGACAGTGGTTTTGAACTCTCGTCTGGTTTCAAAAAACTATCTTTTACTTTGCCTAAAATATAGGGACAATTTCCTTTTGTGGAATGTTCGTTAATGAATTAGAGAAAATACAAAGAAAATCAAATGGAAGTTCTCTTCATTGGTCCAGAAAGATTAGTGTACACTAGGTAAAAAAAATTATCTGCTTTTCCCAAATACTCCCAAAGGTTCTCAGTATTGTTCCCCAAGAGAGGAGTTCATTAACATAAGGGCCAGCATTATAATTTGTGTGACAAGATCTTATAACAGGTTTTTCTTGATGCTATGGCCTAGCCTGCTGTGCTATTATAATATAATGTTATTATATTTTGATACTGCAGCTATATAAGATGCCCTTTTACGTTTGTAATTTTGCAACTTTCAGAGTTGAACTATAGAGTATAACTATTAAACATGATTCAACAATGACCATTATACATGTTTCCACAATGATTGACAATAAATTGGAAGGCAATTCTTTGGGGCTGTTATAGTAGTTTCTCAAAAACAATCTGCTATTGTTCTAGGTGTAGAATCGTATGTGAAGATGCCCAAGAATTTAAATTCCATGCATTTTACCTGACATCCAAAAAAATCTGCAAGACTTTGTTTCAGGACATTTTTTTTTAGTAGTTACTGAAGTGGCCATACTCATTGCATTTATATGTCTGTAGCTCTCTTGCTCTTGACTGCTCTCCAGATCAGATCGTCATCCTTCATAATTCAGAGAGGATTAGAAATTGTTCAGATTATGATATTGACATATACATCAACTGAACTGCAAATTCTCTGAATAAGAGATACAACAGCTCAACATTCCCTTATGACAGTGGAGGGAGATTTCCCAGTACGGTTTATGGAACCTTGAGGGTATTTTCCTATCGTCAATCCTTGCATACGGGGTTGCCATTCAAGTAGTATATGCTTAATATAAAATGTATTGTGAAAATAATCTTATATTTTTTGTGCGTAAAACAAGTGAACACATTTTTGTAATTTTATAATACATGTGGGAAATATTCCAATTGTTGTGTATAATACATCTGTCGAAACTGCATCTATTTTTTCTGTAGACATTTCAGCTAATTTTTCAATTCTTTGGAGTTCATAGGTATATCTTTGAGAAATTCATTTTGTTGAATAATTTTCATTTAGTGACATTTTCCACTTGCCATAAATAATATCAATTTTCTTTTGATACTGTATAAAAAAATTAATTTAAATTGAATGCCCGTTAAAGCATATGCATAAAATTTATTGTTATATCTAAATTTCATTCAGTCTCTATAAGTAATACTGATTTTGTTAAATAAAAATTATAGCAATATTAATGTAGAATTTGGACATCCATATGAAAATTTACCACTTTGTCTTGTTTCGAATTATATTCCTGCAAAATTCCAAAAAAGGTAAGCATATTCTACCTCAGTTGGATGATGGAAGATTTTGCTTGTTTTATCAGATATTTATAGTGAATTTTATTCCACAAAAATAACTGAATTCGATTTCTAGGTGGTTATACGGCTTTCTTCCCTCTTTGTAATCTTAAACGACAAAATATTTTTTTCGCAAGAGAAAATGACCTAACCTAACCTAACAATTAATTCGTCAATCAATAAATAATTTGAGCTTTACCGAGGACACACGCATTGGCATCCTCAAATCAATGATGCTTTGAAAGATACACGATCGAAAAAGCGCACGAAAAACAATCATACAAAATACAGATCCTCTACTAGACGTACGCGATATATATACGTTCGTTAACGTAATGCTATCTCTCTCACGTCTGCAGCGCTGTCGTCAACTCATCATGGATCGTCGCCAAATCGTGAATTCTCGACGCCAATTGCTGATTGAGGGTTAGAAGCACTTGTTTCTGAGAATCATGTGCGCCCAGGGCTATTTCCAATTCCGATTGTGCCAGTTTTATTGTGCTCTGTAGTTCTTGGTTTTCCTTCTGTAAACTCTGAAAACAAAGAATTTATTCGTCTTTACGGGTGGAATTACAAACGCGATCCACAACAAGGGTGATTTAGCAATAGACTATTTCAATGGCGTTATAATTTCTCATAGGGTGTAACTTAGATGTCTTAAAACCATGGTGGATTCACTTATACCTGTAAAAGATTGGGACAAACTTGGGGACACCAGCCCACTTGATAAAGAGAGTTAACTAGTGTTTCAGATGGCGGCGACGTCGTTTCTTGTGTCTCTGATCCGATCTGTGATTGTGCTCAGTGCTTGTTGTTACTTTTGAGGTTATGTCAAAAAGTGCTCTTGATACAAAATAATCAAGATTATGAGCAATTCTAGTGAGTGCCAAATATCGAAAAACGATATGTTATTATTCATAATTAATCGCAATATCCCGTATGAATGGGGCCGTTTTTTCCGATTTACAAATAGCAAAAAATGCGTTTATCAACTATCTGCCCCCACATACCTTTGGTACTAAATGTAGATAAATATTCGGTTCGGTAGCTTTAGAATGTCCACACAAAATGCAAAAAGAAATCATTTCACAAAAAGTGAGTATTCCTGCACACACTACTAAAAAAAAACATCAATTCCTTATTAAACACAACCTGAATAATAGGAAAAATTAACAACAGAAACAAATTCAAACTACGAACTGCTATACACGATCAAATCATAATGAAGAATGTCACTGGGTCTGTTAAATGACTTGAAGCTTTCTGGCCGTGTAGCCCAAATGTTCAGAAATACACCTGTTTTTGTTTCATTTCAATCAAGCGAGTATTGTTGAAGTTACGACAATTTTAGTTTCCGTTTTATTCAAATATTTCGCGCGAGCGCGCCATGCTCGGGTGACGTCATTTTACAAAACGTTCTCACCGTACACTCAATCATTGCTTTGCTATCGGATGTTCGACCACAATAACGTTTTCAACTCAAGTTTTTATGTGAATCAGTGTTACAATAGTGTTATTAATTATAATATTAGATATGGATGACGGTTTTGAAAAAGGACAATCTGAAATAGATGGGTTAATGGTTGCCCACTATTTTTCAAATAACTCCGATTTCTTGACCGCCGAGATGCGTGGAGTAAAAATGCAAAAGTAAGTATTACTTAATAACATTTTACTTTTTATCATCAATCTTTTGATACCTATAAGTACATATTTCTCATTACTAGGGTTTTATAAATGTACGTCATACGTCATATTGATACTATGAACTTGACATTAAGTTCCTGAGAAGAGGTATTTGTAACAAGGTGGGACTTATTAAAAACAACACTGTGTTATTGTACCTACATAGTTTTGATTACATTTTGTATTTTTTTTATATGTAATGTAACAAAAAATTAACATAGTAAACCTAACCTGAACGTTATGTACCAGAGGTAGAAAACCTTTTAAAATTTGAACCCATGAAATATTTTTTTCAAAAGTAGATTATTATTAGGATGCACGCGACTACACCTATTAAATATTATTAAGCTAAGATGAAAAACCTCTCATATTAATTTCATCTGTAATGTGATCGTGGGTAAGTGCATTTTTATGTATTTTATTTTTTATATATTAGATCAACTTACGTTTATTTTATTTTAGATCGGCTAGAAACAGCTACGGCGACGATGCTATTGGGTTGGAATTTTGAAGTCCTGTTTTCATTTTGTTTATTTTTACCGTTGACAATGAACAATATAATCTTCTTCAAGATGTTCAGGAGCAAATCTTCGAGAGGGATCAGTTTATTCGATCATTCCATGCAAGAACTGAAAAGATGGTTGGAGTGCCGGGACTCAAAAGACGGGAAAAAAAACTGACTTAGTGGAAAGGTGAATGGTTGTTGATATTTCCTTAATACATCAGACTGAATATTGCTTTCTCAGAATCAAAAACTGTATCGATGCTGGGAGGGAGCACTACATATTTTTGGGAGTTGATGGAGGCTTATGGTATGACAAGAAAAGAGAAATTACCATTCAGGCATCGAGCTCTTCTGCGTCATCCTCTATAACATCAATAAGTGATGGAAAGTGGAATAAATTTCCCTCAGTAGATATCCCCAAGTATTTCAACAAAGGGCATATTTATACTTACATTGTTGGACCTCTTATTGAAGATGAAGAGTGTGAAATTCAATATGAAAGTACTACTGAAAAACCTTTTAGACGTGGAAGTCAGTATGTAGATAGTGATCATGTGCACGATGTAATGGACAAATTAGAAGGCAATATTTACAAGCTGAGAGCCTTCTGTTTTGCCTCATTCCAAAAACATCAGAGGTATCTTGTTGAAATTGAAATCAACAATATGTCTGGTGCAGTAATTTCAGGACAATGTGAGTGTAAAGCATCCGCTCTTGGGCGTTGCAGCCATGTTAGTGCAATTCTACTTTTTCTGGAGAAATATTGCAGGGACAAGGGACATTCATCTATAGCCTCAACGAGCAAATTGAGAGAATGGGGTCTTGGTACGAAAGACAAAGATCCTGATAGTGTAGGCACGAAGAAATATAAAAATCTCAAAAATCCTTCATTGAGAACAAATTTCGAAATGAGACCAAAAGGATATACCAGAGAAATAAATGTGAATGATTTTGTGGCCCATTTGCAGAGGAGTAAAGAATCATGCATTTATGAATCTATATTAAAGATTCAATACAATGATTTTGCTGTTGATGAAGAGTATAAAAACATATTGAGAAAGAAAGTTGAGCAATTTAGAGATAATATGGCAAACTTTTTAAATGGTCAGTTGGTTTTCAATAATTTAGTTATACTCATGAAACTACTCAGGGTTCTGAAAAATGGAAAATAATGAGAAGTAATTTTTCACCTCTTCATTAACAAAAAAGAATTTCAAGTCTAGTGAGTGATTCTGCTAAAACAAATTTCATCAGGGGACATTTATGGGGCTTAAGCAAAAATTTCCAATCGAGTGCCATGAAATATGGAATTGAAATGGAATCAGTGGCTCGTACCAGCTACAATCTCAGAATACTCGACGAAGATGAAGAAATACAACAAATTGGGCTAGTTGTCAACAAAAACTACCCTTTTTTAGCAAGTAGTGTAGATGGAATAGTCTTGAAAAATGGAAAAATCAATAGGATCATAGAGATAAAATGCCCAAAACTTCTGGCAGGTCAGGATCCTCACAATTTTGAGAATGTTTTAACAAACTCTCAGAAGAATAACTTTGGAGAATTTCACTTGAAGAAAAATCATCCCTATCTCTATCAGGTGGTAACTTCAATGTTGATTTTTGAAGTTGAACATTGTGATTTCATAGTGTGGAGTGACAAAAATATGTTTAAAATATACCTAAGTGAAATCGACATATCTCTAATAGAAAATATCAAATGTAAATTGAAACATATGTATTATAGTTGGTATGTACCTGAAATGTTCCTAATGAGAGCTCCGAGGAATTTGATATGTAGAGAAATAGATTTTAAAGAACATTAAACATATTGTCTTATCGAATAAATTTTATAATGTGTAGATTGAAGGACCCTACAGACAATGAGATCGGTAACGCTACATGTTGCATGATACGTAGTAGCGATACAAATTTTATCATGTGTATGGTTGTATCAGTATAACGGTATCAATATCACTGTCATGAAACGGCGATACGCGATGCGTCGACGCTGTTTCACGATTCAATCTCAGCGTTTGTGGAGACGCTGATACTTGACACAAATCTCATATACTGTATCGCGACATGTAGCGATACCGATCTAATCGTCTGTCAATGTATGAACAAAATATGGAGGTTTATGATACTGATGACAGATACATCCAAGAATGTTTATCTGCAAAATGGATCAGTCCTCATGGATTTATTCCTGAAAATTCGTATTTTTTTTGTATTTGTGTTAAATGATTTTGACCTATTCTATATCATTTGCTTGATCAAAAAGGACTATTAAAGATTTACAATTTTTTAATTTATTACATAGAATCATTGTTAAAGTCAAATAATCACATTTTGTACTTAGTGATCCCATTTGTGTGTTTCAATTCTATTTTATATCTAGACTTTTATACTTATTTATACTATTTTATATTTTTGACATGACCTATATCATTGTAAAGATCCACTGGCTGAATAAATATTCTATTCTATGAAATTTCTTCTTTTTTTACCTATTGAAATTTAACATCAAGTTAAATTTATTCTCTCTTCATAATCTTGGCAGGCTTTTAAACGTTTGAAATTACAAACAAATCATAATTGATGAATATGTAAGATAAGAAGTTGTAATACTTTCATAGTTTTTTGGAATAAAAAATACAAAATTATTTTTTATCTGTATTGATTTAAAAAAACAAAAACACATGAAAAGAGTGTAAACATATACTTAGTTCCTAGTAATAAAAAAATATCTCTGGAATATAACATATTTAAAAAATAAAACATCTTTCAGACTATTTTCAAAGTAAAAAAAAATGACTAGAAACCATAACTAACTGAGGTCTGCTTATCACAAGAAATATGAGGTTTGTACTATTTCCACTGAAGGGCCAAAATTATACTTAGTTCCTAGTAATAAAAAAATATCTCTGGAATATAACATTTTCGAAATGATGAATCAATTTTCTAATGGAATCAAACTACTTTGAAAGTTAACGAGAAAGCATATCACAGAAAATATATTAGAAATACTATCAATCATGTTCATTTTCACAACTTTTGATAAAATTTTCCAATTTTTTATTTGGCCAATCATTCTCTCAACATGAACATTGATTTTTTTTGTTATTATTTCTTCTTCAGCAGTTAATCTAGATCTTCCTGCTAAAAATGGTGGTGTATATAATTTATAATTTTCTCTGTCACATATCTCTTGGATGAGGAAACCTCTATCAGCCATGATGACATCTTCAGAAGTTAAGAAATACTTCAAATCAGATTTCTCAAATAATGCTTGATCTGAAATGCTTCCCTCGAATCCTTCACTATTATAAATCAATGCACCAGTTACACCAATCCCTACCAAAAATTTCACTGTATTGAAGTGCTTGTAATTGGAATGAGTATTGCCTTGGCTGAAAATTCGATGACATTTCCAGTCTGATTTCTGTTGCATCTAATATAACTGTTATTTTATCAGGAAATGTTTTTGAAGCAACGGGCCATATCAGTAGCTTGTCGAGAGCCTCTGAATATGTCACCGAAGACCAATGCATTGGAGATATTGAAACTGAATGAAGGTATAACATAATGCTGCCACATAAGATGTACTGATATCACAAAAAATTGATAGTTCTTTCAAAGTTAACCCTCGTGCATTCTTATTAATGTCAATACTAGTTTATCTTTGGCATTTAACTTTCTATTGATTCTATTCATTTTGATTGGAGTTTTTTTGTGATTCTGATAAAGCTTCAATTTATTCATTATACTGGGATCTAGAAATTCGTAATAAGCTTCAAAATGTTCTACTGACAAACCTGTAAAAAATTTAAAATGCTGTGTAGTTTTTAGTCGATCATAACTAAAATAATTATTATTAACAGGTGTCGAAACCTGGAGGGCTGAATCAATCTTGGTTTTAAAATAATCATGGTCATTCAGATATATGCTATAAAGTGCTTTATAGTGTTCTTTAGAGTCTTCAATATTATTTTCACTATCACTTATTGTTTCAATTATTTCACAGTCACTAGTATGTGCTGCCTGTGAATTATTCAGCTCGATACTGCCAGTCGTGATATTTCCAATATTTATGCAAGCACCTAGGTTCGAATCTGCAGATACATCTTCAAAAAATTCATCATGATGGACAGGATCTTCATCGCCAACATTCAGAAAATGTTCAGAACATATGTAAGTGTTTTTGTTTATATTATCTATAGTTAAATAGGGATTGCTGCAAAGTTCCAACCATCTTAAGCATTTGGGTATATTTCTTATGGGTTTTGGAAATGGAAAGTAAGAAACATTTTTGTTTCTCCAGGTCGAATTTGTACAGCCCCTATAAAAACACCTCGGCATTTTTCCTAAAATACAAAACACTTTAATGATTTGATCATATTCTGTGAAGTTACTCACTCAATGAATATTCAGAAAAATAATTAGCACCAATATAAGTATACAATTTCCTGGATAAGATAATTCCTGGCATTCCCACACTTTCTTGGGATTTTCAACATGTCACTATGTCACTATAGATATTAATGTTGGCTCTCCTGGCGACAAGGACAGAATCATTAAGAACTTTCCTCTCTTTTTTTCAAGGTCAAAGAGCTATTAGAAATCTCCATTGGATATGTAAAAGTTAAAAGAGATACTTGTACAGTAAAAAACCGAATCACCCTAGAACTTCATGATTTCCATCCATTTCTTTCGACTTTTAGGTTCGAAAGGAATAATAAAAAACAACTTTTCAGGAGCATTAGTAGTTTTATTTAAACACTTTGGCACAATACACAATTTTCTAGTTTCAGGATTCGAAATTGTTATCAATTTTCAACGCAAACTTCATACACACAGGTCGGAAGCAGAGCACGCACTGTCCGACCGTTGTAAAGTGACGTCACAGCGGCCGATGACTCCACGTCGTCGCACGCCTAGCTAAACAATTAAATATCTCGGAAACTATAAGACGTATAAAAAAAATATTTTACGGTATTTTTTCATTTTTAATAGTGTATTGTGAGGTAAAAATCAAAAGTTGGTGATATTCTTCATTGTAACCACAAAATATATAATGTTGACGGAAATGAAAATAATTTCACAAGTTTGACATTTAACATAAACACAAACATTCCTCAACCGAAATGAAGTATTGAGCGGAATTACCTCCGTTTGATTTGTTGAAAATATAAACAGGATGTTAAAATCAGATGTGGAATCATCTGCGACTGAAAGATAAACTTTAGTCACTATCTTCCATCGTCAAGATAACCTCTTGTGGGGTATTCATGTTGAAAAGGAAACATTCTCAATTGAATATTGATAGAAAAATTTTTCTGTGAATTAGACATTCACAAAAAATAACTTCATTTTAATCGTGGATTTTTCAATTCACAGAAAAATATTTCTATCAATATTCAATTGAGAATGTTTCCCTTTTCAACATGAATACCTCCGTTTATTTGTTGTCCCCCAAATACTCTAAACAAAACCGAATCAGTAAATACACCAGGGTTTTTAGACGTCTTAGGTGTAACCAAACACTGTAAACGTTGAAGTTACATTCGACTTCCTGGGGTCGTGGGAGGCGGTTGTCTGACCATGCGGACCGGAAGTCAAGTAAATGTCAGTTTTTGTACAGCCGTTCCAAGTGCATTGAAAAATTTTAAAATTATATGTTGTGAAAGTAATGGGCATTTGAGGTATCATTTCGAGTGAGACTATCCCGGTGCCCCCCGAAGGGAAATCGAAGCCGACAGAATACGTTCTTAGGTGATGTGGATCCGTCAGCTGGCTGATTATCTGGAATGGATAGGGCCATAAAGAAAAAGCAAGCAAGCAAGCAACGTTGAAGTTATTTTACTTTGCATGGATTAATTTAATGCATTGTTTATGACAGCAGTTGCACAATAAATAGCAAATTCAACAGACATTTTTTGTTGTTGACGCTACAATAGCATTCGTTATTGTGTTTTACGGACAAGATAAACAGTGACACTAAAAGCAAGTTCGTTTTGGGTTACCTTTGCCGTCACTGCCCTGGGGTAGAGCATGAGGAGCGGTGGCAAGGGGACCAAAATGCCAAATGCGGAAAAAATAAAATTTTAACCTTTCAGAGGGGCTGCGCGGCGAGAGCGGCGGGGTGTTGATTTTTGCAATAAAAGTTGATTTTAAAAAAAGTTGGTGATTATTATTTACGTAAATATTAAGTTAGTCCACTCATGCTCCCTGAATATAGGTAAAATACTTTTCTTACGTGTTTCTGCCTCATGAACACGAATCCGGAAAAATGCGGCGGTCTCATACCATTTCCGAGTTGAAACACTTTTTAATTTTTTTATAACTTAATTTTCAAGCACCGTTTTCCCGAACAAAAATCATTCAAAATGCCTCCTTCTTTTTACCAGCATGAACAATAAACCCTACTAAATCACTTATTTTCGGCACAACTTCGCACAAAATATTGCCGGTTTTATCGAAAAAATCCTCCTTCTCAAACAGTTACAAATAAACAAACTTCACACTTCTGACAGATGAAATTTAGTAAATTTCACTTTTCTGCATGTTGATGATAACAAATAAATCACCGCCAACTTTTCGAATTCAAATATGACCCTTCATTCATATTTGCTATTGTTTTTGGGAACCCTTTTGTCATTTATAATATTTGATTGTAAAAAATTATTAACTTTGAAAATGATTAAATTGATTGAATATAGTGCTCTGGTACAAAACAGAACTGCATTAATTGTATTTCTAATTAGACTGGGAAAAGTTGTCGGTGATTTATTTGTTATTACCAACATGTAGAAAAGTGAAAGTTACTAAATTTCATCTATCACTTGTGTGAAGTTTGTTTATTTGTAACTGTTTAAGAAGGAGGACTGTTTCGATAAAACCGGCAATATTTTGTGCGAAGTTGTGCCGAAAATAAGTTATTTTGGGTGTATTGTTTTGGTAAAAAGGAGGCATTTTGACTGATTTTCGGTGCTTGAAAATTAGGTCATAAAAAATTAAAAAGTGTTCTAACTCGGAAACGGTATGATACCGCCGCATTTTTCTTTCTTGTACATATATTCAGGGAGCATAAGGGGACTAACTTAATATTTACCATTATTTATTTAACATTAACTGAAATACAATTTATGTTATGTGAAAGCGTCGACAAAAGGGTGCCGAAAGACAATCTCGCTCTACCCTGATGAAGAGAGACATATCAATCGCCGTTGAAGTAGATGGTTGCTACAGCATAATATATTTTTCGATTGCTCAGCTCAACGATAAGTTGCCATTTAATTTTTGTGAAAACCATGAAAATAAGGACATAAGGAAAAAGTGAGGCTTATGTTTTTTTTTGAAAGAACAGGAAGAGGACAGGAAATACAACAAAAATTTAATTCGCCGCGTGGCAAGGAAAAGTGAGAACATACGAACTGAAATAACTATAATTTTGGATGTGCTGAGATTATTTTCACCCCTGCGGCAGGGTCAAAAGGAAAGTTATGATTTTCGCAGTAAATGTATCTACGCATAGAAAATCGATTATGATCATTATGTAACCTGAAAATCAATGATCAGAGTACATGTTCTTGCACAACGTGGATTCATAAATCAAGGTCAAGTCCAGAACAGTGGACATATAATAGAAGTTCGCAAAACGTAGCAAAAAACTCACCTGTATTTCTACAGTTTTATTGGATGAACTGAGTATTTTTATTTCACTATTTTTGCTATCTAGTTCCGATTCTAGCTGTTCCACACGGATTCTCAAAGATTGGATTTCCTTTCGAAGTTCATCCGCTAGTTCACCACCTCCTAAAAAAATATCGAGAGTGTACTAACAATTTAAATCGGTTGTTAAATTTATTTCACAATGCATGCCTTCCTACTTCTTGGTCACTGATATTGTCATGGCTGGCATGTATCGGAGACGAACGAAAATTTGCCAGTTGGAGAGAAGATCGGAAAACCCAACGGTAATCTTAGGTCATTCAATCAAAACTGCATTATCTCATTCAGATCTTCTACAAAACCTATTGATATTTCCCAATATTCATTTTCATATGTTTTCCAATAGATGCATTGGTTTTTGGTTCCACTTTGTGGCAAGATAAAATGGAAAAGTCCCTTCGGAAGGAAATTGACTTACAGAGTATAACTAACTTCTTGCACAACCGCCAGGGTGAAACGATTTAAATCAATTGATGTAAATACATGATTCAAATCGCGATTTGAATCACATGATTTTTTCAATTTAAATCATGATTAAAATAAAAATTTCTGATAAGTTATAAATAAAAAACAATAAAAACTTTGAGTTTCAATTAATGGTTTATTTTAGTTAATTGTAGTGCTTGTACAAAAAAATCAAAGTTTGCAGCTTTTTCCGTTCCTAATCGATTTCTGAATTTGGAATGGACTAACAGCTTTTAAATCAATTCAATTCAATTTATTCATTCACTCATCAATAATATTTACATAGTATAGATCTTTATAATACATATTTTAGTTAATAGTTAGAGCCAATTTAGGTTGAGCCAGTTAGGCGGATCCGCCTAAGCCTGAAAGGCTTGTGTTGCGGTTACACCAACTAGCCCAAGGATTAAGTATGAGTATCAAAAGATCAGTCTTTACAAAAGAGAGTGTAGCAAATAGAGAATATAAGCCTCATAAACATGGATGGTTTTGGAAAATAAAAAGACTGAATGAAGAAGACTGGATGGAGAAGGGCTACAAATATTTATAAGTATAATTTTTGGTTGTTTTCTGGTTTAGTCGAGATTATCTTTGTAGGAAAAATCTAGTTTCTAGCGGATTTTGTCGGATGTGTAACTTCATGAGTTTCTTGAAGATTCTCAAATTATTGCACTCTTTTAATTCGGTCGGTAAGCTATTGAATATTTTAGGGCCAAAGTAAAATATGCTTTTTTGCATATGAGTTTTATTAAATTTTGGGATGTACACAGTTTGATCAGTGGTATGTCTTGTATTTCTGGATTGACTAAGAATTCTGTTTTTTTTGTTAAATATCCAGATTTGGCTCTGCAAAATGTAAATTTTTCTGATATTTAGGATTTGTGGTTCTTGGTATAGCTGTTCAGTGGAGTATAATCTACCTTTTTTTAATATAATTTTTAGAATTGTATTTTGTGTTGTTTGGAGTCTGTGCATGACATTGTTGAAGACTCCTCCCCATGCTGTTATGCAGTATCTGAAAACGGACTCAATTAATGAGTTATACACTATAAGTATTACTTTTTTTATTAGGATGTCCTTAAGGTGTATAAAGTTTGTGAATGAGTTTTCTTGCTCTATTGATAACATAATTTACATGTTCGTCCCACTTCATATGTTGATCAATCATCACCCCTAAATATTTGATTGAGCTGGTTTTCTCTATTATGGGACATGTGCATTTACCATAGCCTTGGCAGTCATTTTTATGTATATTCAATTTTTTCCCTGGTGGTTGATCTCTTTGGTCGATAGAAAAGGTTATAAATTTCGTTTTGGAAATATTTAAAGCTTGGAAGGTTTCGATTTAGCCATTTATGAAGCTTGGCAGTATTATGTTCAGTGATTTGATATAGTTCTGACCAGCAGCTATGGGAGAAAACAATGGCAGTATCGTCTGCGTAAGAAATTATACGACCGTGGAAGTGTTTAATCTGACTCATGTCATTTATGTGAATTAAAAATAGGAGGGGGCCCAGAATTGTACCTTGCGGTACGTCCACGGTGACCACCGCAGACTCGCTTAGGGCATGCTGGATTTTGACTCTTTGTGTCCTATTTTCAATGTAGTTACGGAGTACCTCGAGTGCTGGGCCTCTTATACCATTGTCATATAATTTGTCAATTAGAATTTTATGTGATACTGTATCAAATGCCTTTGCTAAGTCAAGAAAAACAGCCAGGCACTTTTTTGAGTTATCTAAATTTTGAACAATCTGCTCCGACAGGTTTAAGACAGCATTTTCCGTACTTAAGTTTTTTTGGAAACCGAACTGGTTTTCTGTCAAGACTTTGTTTATATTGAAATATTTATTTATCTTTTCTTTCAAACAGTATTCAAAAATTTTAGCGAGATTATTTATTATAGATATCGGTTAAAGCAAAATGTTTTTCACTCTTTGTTTGTGTTTGCTGAGTTTTTGTTGGGTCAAGCCAATTATCAAATAATGGAGTTCGAACGCGTCTTTTTATAAACAGTTTTTCTAACTTGCTCTGAAAGGAATTTGCAGTACTGAGCGCTTTTCGACAGGAAAATTTGAAGAACGGTGGAAAAAAATCAATAAAAATAGAAGAAATTAAAAAATTGTGATTTTTATGTTTAAAAAAAAACATAATTTTTTTCAACACTGGCAACCGCTAACAGTTTTTCCTTTGAAATTTTTACGATAAGTCCTCAATAAACCAGAAAAAATATAAAAAATATGTATTACCTACTAAAATTATGCAGTTTCCAAAATTTGAACGACTTTGACAAAAACAAATATTTTTAAATTTTTACCACTGTAATTTGTTAAAAAAAATGGCACTATACACTCGTCTTTCACAGAGAAAGAATTGACATTATATTTTTAATCTGACTACGGTGATTAAAAGGCGACTATTAACTGATGTAAAATGAATTGATAATTAAAAAAAACGTATTTTGTGCAGTAATGCACTAAATTAATGACCTCAAAATCGTACAGTAATAGGCCATTTTACATCATGGCAGCCATTATTGCATAAAACCGTCAGTATCTATTATTTGAAGGGTAAAGGGAAAAGAGGTTTGTCAAACAAAATAGTAATGATATTTTACCAATAAATGCCGTGATTATCTCATTTCTAACCCTGGACTGACATTTTAAAATTTGCTCTTCAAAGATGAGTTTATTTGGATGCTGTCAACCGTTGTCAATTGCAAAAAACATTAGATTGTTACGGAGTCCGACTACTACTTTTTTTTAGATTTTCAGTAACTATTATTATTAACAGATTTTAATATGAAATGCAAAATAAGTAATTATTTACAAAATGCGAAAAAATAGTGCACGCACCTCGTCAGAATAGTTATTTGTATACCAAGGCCGCGAAATACCTTTTTAGCGACCGAAAGAAAAGTTATCGCCGAGCCGCTTGCGGCCGAGGCAGGATAATCTTGAGGTCGCTGAAAAGTTTCACGGTCATGGCATACACACTATTGTAATGAACAATGTCACCGTGTTGCTTTGGAAATGATATGGTTGAATATATACAAACCATTTTGGCAGTTCTTGACAAAACGCAAATACTGATATTGATATTTTAGTATCTTGCACGCCTCCAGAGCGTATTGTAAACTTGGCGCCTTTCGTTTTAATACCTGAAAATTCTAAATGGCAGTACGAAAAATGTTACAGCGAGCTAAAGATTGGTGTGACCAACAGAATGTAAAATATCCTTGTTATTGTCGTATTTTAGAAATGTCAAATTTGGAAGTGACTTTTGGTTTGGCGGCCGTTGCTATGGGTAACGGCCGCGAAATTACATTTCGCGGACTGTGTTGAGAACGCGAAATAGTCACTTTGCGTGCGATTGCACGAAAAAGTGATTTTACTTGACTCGTAAGGTATTTAAATCCTCGCTTTGCTCGGATTCAAAACTTACCATACTTGTCCAGTAAAATTTCACTTTTTTGAACTTGATATGTAATATACTATTACTGAGTAGGTACCGTTTTCTCAATGAAAAGTTCTATCAGCCGTAAAAAATATACGCCATAAACGCGTCAGTTGTCACGTGTTCTCCTTCTAAATTACCCTTAATTTGTGGTTGAGTGCATTAAAAATAATACACAATAAATAAGAAACAATTGTATCCATACCATTATCGAAAGATACAGACGTTACAACCTTGAAATTGACCCACAAGAATTAAATATTGAGAATGGCGTCATAACTATATTTCAAAACCGACGCGAAATGATAATTTTCACAATACACTTGTTTGGGCAGTAGAAAATCCTCATGCTGTACGATGAACACATTTTTGGCGAATGAAATGGAGAAAAACGCTTGTGATATTGTTCGTTAGCAAAAGTAATTTTTTATCGAGTGACACACTGGGTGACCACGAGATGAGGTACTCCCCCCCATTTTTTCTATGGTTTTGAAGATACCGGTTTCAAATTTGGTATGTCGCTATGATACTTGAATACGTTTATTTTGACATCATAACTTAACTGCCCACTTCCGGTTTCACCGAAAGTGACAGCCAACTTTTATTTTTCATATGACACCTTGTACATTTTTTTATCATCAGTAAGAGCTTTGAATTTGTGACATGATTGTGTTTAAAAAAAATTAATCGCTCGAAAAATGGTGGAAATACAGTTGATATTTCCATCAAACAAGGTTGGCCATGAAAATCAAACTCAAATCATCTCGACTGGCGAACGGCATCCGCACTAACAGAGGAAGCTTCGGAGTAAGATCCATTTGAAAATTGGGGTCCCCATAAATTGCACCTCCCATATTTTTCAACAGTTATCAAAAATTGCCTCAAATCCGAAAGGTACCCACATAAAAACGCTTAAATAACAACAAGATCTTTTCACTTCATCATGTTGGAAAATTATGAATTATCAGATTACCCTTGTGAAAAGTTTTAGAATATTCCGAAAGGAATCGGAGATATAAGCAGGTTTCATTTGAGTGTTCTCAAAATTGGATGTTCTTCAACGAAGGCAGCCTTGATCATAAGAAACCGAAACAAAAAGCACCTTTTATCATCAAAGCGACAGTTTGTTCTACATAGTGAATACTAGAGAATGGTAAGTAGTCGAAAAACATTCCAATGGCGCAAAAATATACTATAAACGAACAAATAGATTTACTGCAATTTATGGTGAGTGTAGAAAAAACGTAACTTGCATTCTATACAGAGAACAATTCCCTCTAGAAACTATTTCGCACGTTTGGAAAGGTATTCTGGAGATAAAGATGTATTTGAGAGTTGACTTGAACGTAATAGCTAAACCTAAATCACAATTTTAATACCCTGCGTATTTGATCTAGTTTCAACTCTGATTCTCTTTTGGATAATCATAAAAAATGTACATGCACTATCACAATATACGAAATTCTATGAGAATGTTGATGATCTGATTTCTGATGGTGTTGTGGGATTTTCCGGGTTTTCCTCCAACTGAAACAGCAAATGCGCCATCACTTCGAGTCCCGGGCTTCAATCAAGATTTTCATCTTGATATTATTTTATATTTAAAACTTTGCTTTTGTATTTTTTAATTCTGAATAAAATTTTCAATTATCCACATAAAACCCTAAAAATATTCGGTGCCGTATAATGTAGTGGTCATTATAAAAATTAATTCATAAATACAAAAACGAAGTGTCAAATATAAAATAATTTTAAGATGAAAATCTTGATTGAAGTCCACTACTCGAAGTGATGGCGCATTTGCTATTTCAGTTGGAGGGAAATCCGGAAAAAACCCAATTCAGATCAACTTTCTCATAGAAAAGGACACATGCTCCTGGGAGATGAGAGAATCAATCATAGAAAATACACGGGAGTCATCATACACGGGAGGTGCCAACAATCAGAATAAGTGTGTTTGGAAATGCTGCCGCTATGATTAGATATTGTAAAGAGTATTCATTCCAGCAGAATATTGGCCTAAATTTAAATTTTGTATGGGAAAATTAATCACATTGTCCAATTTACTGCCATCGGTTGAAGAAACGCGTTCCAAATTTCAACATTCAACGTCCATCATTCAACTCTCAACTGAACACATTCACATTTCAGGATTCATCATTCAACTCTCAACGTTCAACTTTCCATATTAATCATTATATTTTCAACTTCGAATTTTAACATTCAAATTTCAATAATCACAGTCAAACATTCAATTTTCAATTATAAAAATTTCAGAATAATAAAAAAACGATGGCGTGGCCAGTCGGAAGGGAAGATTTCTGGATTTATTTATTGATACTGAAATAACCATCAATCAAGCTAACGAATCATGTGTAAGAAAAAATGGAACCTTCTCATTGGAAACAAAAACATAATTTTTATTTTTGTGTGAACTTTTAACGTTTCAATCAAAGGTTGAGAAGGATTAAAATATCTCTAAATATCTAAATATTTCTATGTAATCTGACTCAAACTGAAAGTATAACCATCACACAATGATATAAGTACTTACTTGTGTTTCAATCTTAATATCACCTAGAAAAATAATAACTAATATTTATTTAACTTTGAATTCGAGAAATGTCAGAATGGATGTTCGGTTTGTCGGCAAAAAAAGAAAGAGCATACAGGGAAAATAAAAATTATCAATTCTCATGAATGGTAATTTACTGCGATTTTTTTATTCGTGTGTGAGAGAAACTTTCCGGATAAAGGTTTGCTGATGTTGGTATGAAAATGAAAGTCGGAGAATTTTTTCAATCTTTCATTTTGAAACTATTTGACCGAATTAGCCCATATTCGAACTTAGCCGAGGTATTGATGAAAAGTATTTTTGTAGCGAATTTCGTTCCATTCGGCTGAAAAATGTGGCCGACCGCCACAATTTTGTTATATATATATATATATATATATATATATATATATATATATATATATATATAAATGTGAAATGCACAAAATTATAGAGGTGACACCTATAATTTGTGGGGTGAAGCTTAGACCTAATGACGTGGAATTCAATGGTCACCAACAGATGTCAGTATATTTTTTCCCAATTCCTTTCGTTTTCTTGGATATTACTATGAAGGAGTCATCAACGAACACGTACCCTCAAGAAAGATGTAGATCGAAATAAAATATATTTACGAAATTTAATTACCACTGTCATTCAATGGTCACCAACAGATGTCAGTATATTTTTTCCCAATTCCTTTTTTTCTGGATATTCTTGAGATCATCAACGAACACGTACCCCCAAGGAAGATATGGACCGAATTAGAATAAATGTACGGAATTTAATTCCCCACTGTCCCCCCTACGGTGGTAAAATTGATTATTTTTTCCAATTTCTTTTTATGTTGATATTCCTGTAAAGGAATCATCAACGAACACGTACCCTCAAGAAAGATATAGACCGAAATCAAATAAATTTACGGAATTTAGTTTCCCCTGTCCAACCTGCAATTGTTATAGATTGTTTCCGTTTCCAGCCACGGTTTTCTAAATTCAATTCTCCTGTCTTCCTATACTGGTACAAATTATATTTTTTTTCGATTTCTGTGAGATATTTGCAAAAATGTGTTGTAGAAAATTATTTTTTTTCCTTACCGCATCCCAATCGTTTTGAAACCTCGTATATATCAAGTACATCATTGGGAGTATTTCAGTGATGCAATAATAACGAAGATATTTGCGACACTTTATTGAAAAACATGTGTTTTATTCATATCTATCCCATGGCGCCATAAATTGTATTAGGTACATTATTGTATTTCAGTGAGGGAATAATTTACGATAATGCAATAATAATGAAGATACAGGGTGTTAGTGAATAAGTGCGACAAACTTCAGGGGGTGATTCTGCATGAAAAAATAATGACAGTTTGCTATATAACTTTTGTCCGCAAATGCTTCGTTTTCCGAGATACGGGGTGTTGAAGTTTTTCTTAAAAACTGACTATTTATTTATTGCTCTGAAACCGGTCGAGATATGCAAATGAAATTTGGTGAGTTTCAAGAGGTAGTTATTGCGCATTTTTTTGACATGCAATTAAGAATTTTATGTTCATTTCAACGAAATGTCAAATTAGCGTTTCTTCATTTTTAAGCTTTTAGTTTGGTTTAACATCAATGATAATAAGAATTAATTTTTCTTTTATCGAAAAGAGTGGAAAATTATACAAATGTGGAATTGTCAGACATGCATTTTGTCTATGGTCGAAGTAATGGAAATGGTTGGCAAGCTCGACGATTGTATGCTGAGTTGTATCCAAGACGTAGGGTACCCCATCACACAATATTTGCTCGTCTTCACCAACGTTTGCGCGAAAATGGTACATTTAAGAAACAAACGGCTGACTGCGGGCCCCCTCGAGAAGTACGAACTGTGCAACTAGAAGAAACAGTTCTCGAGTTAATTGCGGAGTCACCTGAAACAAGTACTCGAAAAATTGCCAACATACTGAATGTAAGCAACTTCACTGTATTTAAAATTCTTAAAGAACAGCAATTGTATCCGTTTCATATTCAACGTGTGCAAGCTCTACTACCTGGAGAATTTTTTCTGTTCCTAGTTTTTTGCCATTGGATTCTTCATCAAATTGCTCAAATTCCAGAATTTTTAAATGGCGTTTTGTTTACTGACAAGGCTAATTTTGTGCAACAGTATATACGAAATTTCCATAACAATCACCTCTGGGCTGAGGAAAATCCACATGGAATCTTTGAAGCTCATTTTCAGCATCAGTTTTCATTAAATGTACGGCTTGGGGTACTTGATGATCATTTAATCGGTCCATATTTCCTCCCACAACGTCTAACAGCCGACTCTTACCTTAATTTCCTAAGGAAGAGTTACCTGTTCTCCTTGAAGAAATTCCTCTACAGCTGAGACAACACTTCTGGTTCATGCATGATGGTGCACCAGTCCATTTTAGCATTATTGTACGTAATCACTTAGATACAGTATATCCAAATCGTTGGATAGGTAGGGGAGGTACGGAACATTGGCCTGCTGGATCTCGGGATTTAAATGCTCTAGATTTTTGCATTTGGGGTTTTCTTAAGTCATCAGTTTATTACACTCCCGTCGAAAATGTTGAAGTCCTGAGGAATCGAATTATAGCCGGCTGTGAGACAATAAGAAATACACCTGGAATATTTGCGCGAATATGACAATCAATGAGGCGAAGAGTTGAATCTTGTATCACGTCTGAGGGAGGTCATTTTGAACATTTGCTGTAGCTTTGCGCCTATTTATTTATTAGTGTTATTTTCTGTTATTGTCCTGGTTTAACGTTATTGTATTAGATAGTTCTTGATAATGTATTAAAGAAATGAAAAATACGCGTTAGGATTTTTTATTTTTTTGTATAAAAACGGCGCCCTATACGAAAAAAAGGCGGGAGAGATTTTTTGTCACAAATTGAACGAGGAATTCAAAAATGATTTTTAATTTGCAATAACTTAGTGGCGTACCATTTTTTTCTTTAAAAAAAATTGAGATCATTACCCGTATGCGCGCCAATAATAAACTTAAGATTCTAAATTGATGTAAAAAATGCGCAATAACTACCTCTTAAAACTCACCAAATTTCAACTGCATATCTCGACCGGTTTCAGAGCAATAAATAAATAGACAGTTTTTAAGAAAAACTTCAACCGTATCTCCGGAAAACGAAGCATTTGCGGACAAAAGTTATATAGCAAACTGTCATTATTTTTTCATACAGAATCACCCCCTGAAGTTTGTCGCACTTATTCACTAACACCCTGTATAATGTGGAAATATGTGGAAAGCGTGGCTAGTAATTATGTGGAAGCATGTTTATTTTGCTCTATCCCACTTTAGACAATCCCCACGTCATAAAACGTGGCTGAAAAAGCGTGGATAACTTCACACTAACTGTTTTCAGTATATTTGCAATACGCAAACAGTGGCCAAAGGCATAAATATTTTGTTTTATAAACAATAATTTTATAAAGTTTTTTTTCCCGCATGTTTTATTTTTGAGAGTTTATTATTTAAAATAGTTGTCGAATTGTGTTTTTGTTTGTTTCGCAATATTGTTTCCAACTTATTTATATTATTGTTCACTGGTTTCAGTTGTTTCAAATAAATATATATATATATATATATATATATATATATATATATATATATATATGGATTTTATAACTCTGGTTACAAATTTCCATTAACTCATGCCCCTCCCCCCTGAAAAACTCCCTAGATCCGCCAGTGACCACTTGTGGTCTTTCTCAAAATCGCACCAAATGTCTCAGAGTGCTAATACCTACCGGCAACTATGAAAATGTGAAATGCACAAAATTATAGAGGTGACACCTATAATTTGTGACGTGAAGCTTAAACTTATGACGTGGAATTCAATGACACGAAATTTCGTGCACAATAGGTCACCAACAGATGTCAGTATAGGCCAATCCACGACACCAAAAGTCGTACTCCTAGTGCGTTCAGAGTAACGCAAAACAAATAACGAAAGTAAGAGAGATTTGTTACGATTCCAAGAAAGCCACCATCCGCCTACACCTGTTTCATGGTTTCCCAATCATCAGGCAGCTTGTGGTCAAAATCGTACCAAATCTCTCAGAGTGCTAATACCTACCGGCAAGTATGAAAATGTGAAATGCACAAAATTATAGAGGTGACACCTATAATTTGTGTAGGTAGTTTTTCTTTGAAATCTGCCTAAAAACCCGAAGGCGTAGCCAGTTGGAAAAGTAGATTTCTCCATTTATATGGATTGATTGGGCTATAATCACTATAAACTCGTCGCCAACTTCAACTCGTTGATTTTGACCCCAAAAACCCCCACATACCAATTTTTATTAAAATCGGGCTATAACCACAAAACTTGTCGCCATATTGGAGCCGCCCTCTTGAATTTATGAATTTTGACAAAAAATTCGTGATCTCTGTCCTCGAAACCCCCCACATACACATTTTGAATAGAATCGAACCATCATCACAAAACTCGTCCGTCATATCGGAGCCGCCATTTTGTTTATTCTCTAGCAAAAATTCCATAATTGTCACCGGAATTATGCCAAATTTCATGTTAATCGGGCAACTAGAAGTGGGTCAAATTTAACTTGTAAAATTTGATTACAAACCCACAGACAAACATCGGGACAGGGGGTGACTTCAAGAGAGATTAACTTTTTCATTTGAGATGTATTAGATAATACGGAGCATTAAAAAAATTTATTGATAAATATCAATAGTATTCAACAACGATTTTCTTTTTTGTGGATAAATGTTTTTGGTGAAAATTGTGAAACTCGAAAAGTTTTTTGAAATGGCATATAGTTTGCCGGTATCGCTATGAAAATAGTAATTTGAGACTTTTTTCAATGTTACCTTTTTAAACTACGTGGTCGATCGGACCCACCTTGATGGAGATATTTCGTGGCCTCCTCCAGTTCATATACATTTTCGAACTGAAGATATTGTTAGGTTCTGGGTACCATGATCGGCGAGGTTATACCTACCGAAATTTTTTGAAAGTCGTGAAGTAGTAATTCTTCAATAATTTTTATGAAATCTACCTAAAACCTGTGGCACCGCAGAATTATTTTTGAGTTTTCTGCCGTAATCCACAAATTATCATCCAGTCATGCAGTAGGTGTTCCACTCCTAAAATATTGAAACTGTCCATCGAATTCCGACAAATTCATTATTCAAATTCAAACTTGAATCACTTCAATATCCTCCAATAGTCTAGTTCACAAACTCAAATAGGTGTTAATTCTTGCTAAATCTCGTAAAATTATGAGTTAGGGCTCATTAGATTCGGAATGTCGTCTAGAAAAATGTGCATAAGTTTGAAACCCGCATATAAACAATTGCAAAAGTAATTAAAAAATCAAGATGCAAAAAAGGAATTTATTTTTTTGGCAAAGAATTCGGAAAGTATCAAAATTTAAGTAACTAAAAAAAATATATCGCTGCAAAAAAAAACTTATTCTTTATAAAACGAGCTTATTGTTAATTTTTTTTTAAGTTTCCGTTTATATTTCAAGTCGGATAATTGTTAAACAGAAAACACTGAAATAATTTCGCTTCGTGGAGACTTTATCACAACTATACTATATGAGATTAGGACATTGCGATGTTTTCAATAGTTTTTTTTTTTGATGAGTTCATGATTACTTTATTAAGGTAAAGATGAATATAAAATAAATAATGTAAATAAGTAAAATGTTCTATTTAAAACTGTGATTTGGTGTCCTCTTGATCATAGAAGAGGACGTATGCTTCTCCACTCACGATATTTTCTGGTGATAGCGGTGATACTCTCGAGTCATTGTACTTGTGCCAAGTGCCCGCATAAGGGTGCCTACAGTAAGCCGTGTAGTGTCCGTTAAAAGTTGTTCCAATATGGTTGAATACAGCATACAAGTTGTAGCGCCACGGAGCTGCGTTATCTACTGCATAAATATTCATATCTAATCCATCGAGAGGGAAGTCAATGAAAACATTTAGTTTTTCTCTGAATCTCTCCATCTGCGAAAATCTTTTCAAGTGAATTACTAAAATTTTGGGGAATTTAAGTATAGATAATGACTTCGTGCATTTTCTCCTTTCCTTGCATTTAGAACAAGTGGGTTTTTCGTCATCATCCAAAATTTCTTCCCTAGTAAACAAGTCTAAACATTGCGACAGTCTGAAATTGCCAGTACTCTCTGGAATAGGGAGTGAAAGGTCCCAGAATGGGTCAAAAGTGACAGAACAATGGCCACAGAAAGTACATTTCAACGATGATTTCAGTTGACCAACAAAGTTATCGACAATTTTCGAGTTGTCCATTCGAAGATATCTTGACCAAGACTCTTTTGCCTTTTCATTATCGCTCAAATTTTCATCTATTTCTATGAACATAGGTTTAGGCCTTTCTCTTACTCTGTTTACATCTTCATGAAGACCTTCCAATAAATATCTGAAAAATTCCTTTGCATCCTGTTGAGCGTTACCCATAAAACGAGGTGCAAATCTTTGTATCAGGCTTTTCAAAGAAACAGTGTTAACCACCACATCAGACGAATCTTCTGACCAAAGTTCTTTTACCACTTCTTCGAATGCTTTTATCAAAGCACCCTTCATACTTGATATGCTTGTGTTGATATCCTTCAAATGTTCGTCTCTTCTCAGATACTCGAGCAACCATCTGGTGTTCGATAAACATTGTATTGCGCTATTCATAAAGCAGGTATTGCCAATGTTTTTCAAACCATTAAGACCAAGAGTTTTGGAGCTTCCAAACACAAGTGGTTTGATAAAATCATAACTGAGGGAGATGCGCTCACCGCTATTGCTATCTTCAAAGGGACAGTCTCTTATGCAATGATTTTCTCTATCATTGGAGCGCCGCAATAAGGAACTCGATTGGAGGCTGCTTGAAATCGAGTTGGATAAAGATATGGTAGATCGCGTTATTTTTTTGGAGGTGGTTGAATCCAAATCATACTTTCCAGGTATTTGGCTCCGAATAATATACTTATGGATACTACTTGACATATTTATTCTCTGTGGACGAATAAATATATCATCCAAACGTTGAGTAGCAGGAATAGAACCCAGAATTGACGTTGCGTTTCCTCTTTGGATGGCGATACTGATATGTTGTATCAAAAAAGTCCTTGCTCTTCGATCATCTGTTTTATTGATCAATTTTTGTCCAATATGATTAATTAATTCGGTGGCATAACTACCAAATGAACCGAAGGTTTCAATTGCTACCGGATAAAAATGTATTGATCTTTTAAAGTAGAATATTTTTCAATTTGGACTTTTCAGCAGAATCTGCAGCCCCACCAGCATTTCTGGATGTTGAATCAATATGTGATGCTGCAACGGTATCTACGCAAGTGAAGTCCCAGACTAAAGGTTTTCCATGACTCCATGGGATGAGAGACATCCCATCTGGACGCTTACCATCATCACGAATGATTCCCAAAGGTTCTAAGACAGCAGGAATATCAGCAGTTGATAAAGCTCGCTTGATTAAGTCATTTACTGTTGAATGACGAGACGAACGCCCGGAACTGAATCTACAACTCAATCCATGCGTCCCTTTTTCGTTGACGATAAATCCACATCTGCATTTATGACTCACACAAATAGAACAGCCCAAACGTAAACCCACAGAAATCCTGAAAGATTCATCATCTAATAAAGTTCCAAGGAATGCAACTGGAAGAGCGTTGAGCCAAGCTCCAGATTCTTTCGTACTAACTGCCTTCAGTCGAGCCTTTTCAGAAGGAGAATTAACAGCCGAGTCAAGGAGTTGTTTAGATGACAATTCGATGAGAGGAAGATCCCAGGATTTTTGGGAAATTTTATTATCAGGTGCAGAGGTTCCAGTTTTAGAACACCATACAGATTCACACTCTATATAGTGAACATCGGACACACTGGAAAAATAATCAGGTACAATTTGATCAACTAGATGTTGAATGCTGTTCAACGAAGAAAGAAAAGCTGGTAAAGCAAGTGAAGATGCTTGTCGTATACCCAGACCACCCTTATTTACGGGAAGTGTTGCTTGAAGCCACGTGGAAAGGCTGAAATTATTATTAGTAATCTGCTCCAAAATCATACGGAGTGTTGAGTCGAAGAGATCAAGTTCATTTTGACAGCGCCAAGTCGGGCAACATCTCAATGTATATATCAATTTGGGTATAGCTAGACAGTTCTTCAGAAGAAAATACCCAATATGCTTCGGAATGGAATCCATGCGGGATGCCATCAAATTCAAAGATTTAGTCTTTTGGTTCAGGGATTGTGCCAAAGATTCTTCTGACATGGGTGCACCAAGGAGGGTCCAGTTGGTTTTATTCATAATTTTCATACCAGGAGCAAAACTGTAAAATTTTTGGTATGTCATCTTTCAGGTCGTCCAAGAAATATAGTTCGCATTTTTCAAAATTCAATTTAAGACCAATTTTTTCTGATGTTGAAATTATTTTCTTGAACTGTTCTAAAATTACATCAGATTTACCACCTATGGAGCCGTCATCAAGATACCAACAGTTGAAATCAGCTTTGATTGATTTGGTTAAATCATCAATGCATAAACAGAAGAGTGCTGGGCCCAAAGGGTCTCCTTGCTGGACACCTCTTTCTGACAAAATAGTGTTATTTCCAAAATTTAAAAAGGTATGTTTCTTATAACATTGGCTTATGAAAGGATATAGATTCGGAATCTTGTCTTCTACTCTTTCTAAAAGGATATTTCTATGAATCATATTGAAAGCATTCTGAAAATCTATTTTCAGGAATACTGTGGAGGCAGGATCTGGATGTTGATTTAAAAATCGACGAGCAGCGTGAGCAACGGCTTCACATCCTCCTGGGGTTCCAAAACCGAATTGAATAGGGCGAAATAATTCACCTAAAGTTTCTTTTATCTTCGAACAAGCTAGTTTTGCCACAAGCCGTCTAAAAATCAAGCCGACGGCAATAGGTCTAATGCCACCATCTTTTTTCTTAAGAGCAACCAATGAGGCTCCGTAAAGTATGGGAATCACATCCTGTATGACTTTTCCAGTGAGTAAGAAGTTGCAGAACGAAGTCAAAGAACTCAAAAGTTTTTCGCCCATGGATCCAGAACTTTTGGAAAGCAAATCTTGAAGGTGCGATGGCCTCAACGAATCAAGTCCACCAGAAGATCCAGTACGGAAAGATTTCACTGCTTTTGAAACTTCAATTTCATTGACTTGTAATGGAATAAAGTTTTCACTCCCTGTATATTCAACTTCTGAATCAGTTGGATGTTTCAAACGTAATTCAGATAGAGTATGACTGTCAAAACTTGCGATAGTGTCAGATGACGACAAGATTCGAACAGCAGATATGAGATCCCCATCAGAGACTTTATTGATCACACACTTAGCAAGGTTCGTGGTTGGTGGTAATGACTGAATATCTTTAGATATATATTGTGGAATATCATTGTTTCTTATATTACTTTTTATGATCGACGTTAGAGATTCTTTGCGATTTTTATTGGATTTTGGAAGATAGAAGGACTTATATGCGAAAAAAAACAGATTTTCCCAGGCTTCTAAGGAGTTATACTCAACACAGTTGTCAATTGCTCTGCACAATGCTTCAGCAGCGCTCACTCTTGCTGATTTTGGAATCCTTCTTATAATATGGGAGTTCAACTTTTGGAACGACAAACGGGAATTTAGGCTGTCAGAGAAAGATTCATTTTTAGAAAAAGAACCTTCATTCCAAGTCAAAGATCCATCACACATTTGCGAAACCGAGCCTTTATCATAAGAGCGGTGCATCCTTTTTGTATGAATATTCAAACCTCTTCCATTCTTGAATCTCCTTCCACATATTCCACACTGGAACTCCAGAGCTTCCGAATCAATTGCCGCCGTCACATCCGACATCATTCGTTTTGTGGAAAATATAATTTATAAACACCAATAGAACAGGTTGAGATAAAAACCAAATATAAAAACTAAATTAGGTGAATGATAGTTATCTATTACTTATTACATATTAAAGCGAACAAAAAACTTGAAAATGAAAACAAAAGGTTGTTTTTTTTATTCATAATAATAATTATTACTGTTTTCGTATGCGAAAATATTAATAGATTGCATAAATTTTGAATTTTTAGTGATATTTGTTTAAAAAAATATATAAATAAATAGATTGATTACATAATTACTTTTTTCATTCAAACAAAAGAAAAACTTTCGTCTTTGAAATTAATCATTTGCAATGCTCAAGGTTTATTTTTGCTTACAATTTAATTGTTTATTAAACAAATAATTGACAAAAAAATCACCCGTTGAAATGTAAAAAAAAATTTATATTTTCTATTTATTATTACGATAGAAAAATGAAAAATTAAATAGAAGGGAATACACTTCAGATGATTGTTAATTAAAGTGCGTTTATTATATTATTTAAACTATTAGAGCTATAGTTTAGATCAGAAATGAATTTGGTAGATATTTCATCACTAAATAAAATCGTCTTAAAGGTCTATTAATGTATCTGCAGTAGTTAGTAAGTTATAAGTCATGGAAGATTAGAAAATATCCAGAAAACTCTAAATTTTTATAAAAAATGCATGTAACTAATGATCAACATTAGTGATATATTTATACAGATACTGATTTAAAAAATCAGTTAATTCTTTATAAAAACGTCCTGAATGCTAATTATCTTATCTGTAATAGTTTAAAAGATATAGATGTTAATAACTTCACAAATTCAATGATCGCCTTGACTTATGTAGACTATGGAATTGAAAATTGCGTATTTTGTTTTACTTTTTACAACCTTTTTTTTAAGTTGCTTCGTTCGTATGTCATTCGTTCTGTCATTCTTTCCGGTTCAAAATTTGTAATTCATTTTTGGAGCACTTGCCGACATCCGATTGAGCTGAAATTTGGCAAGTGTTCATAATCCTGGTGACAATGCATTATGAAGTTTTTGTTAGAGAAAAAAACAAAATGGTTGCTCCAAGATGGCGGACGAGTTTTGTGATAATGGTACGATTTGATTCAAAATTGGTATGTGGGGGTTTTCGGGGACAGAGATTGTGAATTTTTTGTCAAAATAAAAAAATTCAAGATGGCGGCTCCAAGATGGCGAACAAGTTTTGTGATTATGATCCGATTCGATTCAAAATTGGTATATGGGGGTTTTCGGGGTCCGAGATTATAAATTTTTTGTCAAAATTTATAAATTCAAGATGGTGTCTTCAAAATGGTGGGGGAGTTTTGTGATTATGGTCCGATTCTATTCAAAATTTGTATGAGGGGGTTTTCGGAGTCGGAGATTATTAATTTTTTGTCAAAATTCACAAATTCAAAATGGCGGACGAGTTTTGTAAGGGGCCATTCATTAATTACGTAACAAAATCGCCACATGCCCTTATCTCGAGAGGAGGGGGAAGGTAAAAGCCATTCTTACTTAATATTTTATAAGTCGAAATGTGCGATTCTTTTCTAAAACCAGATAAAATATTACGTAAGAAGGGGGAGGGGGAGTCCGAGAAATTTATGTGCTCTCACATGGGGGTAGGGGGGGTTAAAAATGGCCAAATTTCTTCTTTAAAAATATTTACGTAATTAATTAATGGCCCTTAATTATGGCCCCATTCGATTGAAAATTGGTATGTCGGGGTTTTTGGGGTCGGAGATTATGAATTTAGTCGAATATTATTGATTTTTAGTTAAAATCATAAAATGAAGATGGCAACTCCAAGATGGCGGATGAGTTAATCTTTAGATGTCTCCTCATTGAAGGACTAGATATAGATAGCTCAGAACTTACAGGAAAAAGGCCTCATAATAACGATGCTTCGACAAAAATGCATAGATTAAGCCGTACTTAAGTACTAAAAAGCACAAAATAAAATAATTAATAAAAACACTTTTTTAAGACAAGCTTTTATTCGAATGCACTAAAAAGTAAAAAAGAATTGCTTTGAATGTGTGACGTAGGTTATTCCGTGAGTTATAGATTCAAAAAATTGTCGCTTTTGTATTCGAACTGAAAACTCTAAACGTTAGCAGTCCCCAGTACCCACTATATCTAAGCGTAAACTACAGACACTGTTTCGCATAACTTTCATTATTTTTGGATCCCAGGCACCCCGATTTCAAAGAGGTGGAACTTCCAAAAATGTTCATATATTTCATTTAAAGGTGAATTACCGGGAGCTTTTTGATAGCTTGATACTCAAGTTGCTATTTATTGTTTTTGTATTTTTTTTTCGCTTATTGATTTCGAAAATAGTTTATTTTTCATGACTTTCTAATTGGCGAGATTAGTTTGAACACCCCCTAAATTACTATCAAAGTATTTGACCAGTAAATCGGAGAGATTTTTTCAAAGATTGAAATAAAAAAAACTTAACTCTGTCAATTTGAGTTGTTCAAGGAAACTTGTACAATTTATTTCACTATCCAATTATTTTTCCAGGCCATTAGAAGGTTGTTAAAAATATTATAATTCCGTCAATTGAAGTTTTTTCCACACCGCCAATGCAAAGAACCAGTTTCGACTCCTCCAAACCCGTCAGAAAGATTATTGCAGGAGTGTTAATAATAGACTAAACAGCTTCCTTCATTTGATTTTTGCAAAAATTCACTCCCCGCAACAGCGGGAGAGTTATTTCCATTATTTCATTTTTTCTTCTCTAACAACCTGTCTGACCCCATTAAAAACTAATAGTGATATAGTAATGATAGTGTTAAAACGAGTTCTTCCAGTTGGACCATTAAATAAAACCAATCAGCGCGGTTATGATTTTTATTTCACCTCTAACAATCTCTTCGACGGCACGGAAACCTAATTAGTTATCTAATAAGGGTTGTTGAAACGATTTTTTTCGATTAGTAGTTGAAAAAAAACAACAGCTCCAATTGCCAGAGTATGACAGTTTTCATTCTCTGAAATAATGATTTAGAGGGTATTTGAACTAGTTTTTTCAATCGGCGCTACGGACAATACTCAACACACAATTTTTTCTATTTCCCTAATTATTTTCGAGCCAATCAAATGCCCGAATTTTGCGTAAAAAAATGGCAAAAAGGCAACAAAGCACGCGGTGTTTGTTCCCAAGCGGTCACCCATCGAAGTACCAGTCTGGTTACATATCCAATAATCCATTACAATTTGTCTTGATTTTTTTTCGAGAATACTGCAATTGAATCATTCGCTGCCTTACTTAGCTCATTTAACGGGCTGAAAAGGATATATTTGAATTCCAATATCACATCACTTTATGTAATGAGCTCAAAATTCCTTATTTAATCAATTCTGTTCTTCCTGTTTTCTTATTGAATTGAATGCGTTGACATATAATTTCGACAGGACCTTAGTGTAGTTTTATCGCAAAACAATATCGAACAGACAGTGGTTTTATCAGTATAGAACAGCGAGAAGACGTTTTATCACTGTAAAACTGATCTGATTGGTTCTCTGTTTGAAATTTCGGCCTTTTGATTGGCTCAAAAATAATAAGAGAAATAGTTAGTATAAATGAATGAATCTGTGAAACGATTCCTTCGATTTTGAATCGAGAAGAATTGTTGTAACTTTCCACGTTGAAAATTCGAATGTTACAAGAATTCTGGTAGTTTAATTCAGTTTCAAATGTGATTCGGGAAATATTCTCATCAAATATCATTCGTGCTAGAGGATTTTATCGCAAAATTTTTTAAAATGTCCCTCTCCAGGAAATTCAACTTGTGCAATTTGCGGTTTTATTATCAAAGATTAAATCACATCGCTTTCGTGGTTTAATCAGATAATAAGACCGCAAATCGCACTCAGTAAAATGTCCAAGCAAAATTATTTCTCGAAAATTTCAAAAAAAATTGAGCGATGAAACCCCTAGCAGTTATGATATTACCCTCGACTATTTTCCTCATTATTTTTGGGCCAATCAAATGGCCGAAATTTCAAATAGAGAACCAATCAGAACACTTTTATAGTGATAAAACGTCTTCTCGCTGTTTTATACTGATAAAACCACCAGGAGATTCGAGATTGTTTTGCGATAAAACCACACTATGTCCTGTCATTATACAGTGCGGCTTTTTATTGCCCCCCCCCCCTGTTAGTTTTGAACGGTTCGCATAGAACGATGGGACAAAAACTATTTTGAATGATATCACCGATACTACTTTTTGAAATTAAAGACATTGTGATTGCCCGATAGATGGCGTGGAGGGGCACATCAACTTAAAGATTTCAAATGGCATGGGGGGTCAAGTGGCACATCGTTGAACAGATAATTCAATTCTCTTTTCAACCATCCTATTTTTTCGGAATTCGTTGAAATGTCAAGTATAAGTGCGGATCTGAATGGTACTTTTACCTCGGTAACTTTTGAACGGTTTGATGTGAAACAATGAGACATGAAATATATTGAATGGTATTACCGGTCCTACTTTTTTAGAGACGATACATTACAATTACTCGACAGAGGGGGCTGGGGGCACATCAACTTGAAAATTTCGAAAGGCATAGTGGTCGAGTTGCACATCGTTGAAAAGATAATTCAATGTTATTTTTAACCATGGTTGTTCTACCTAATCACAATTGCAAGTGCGGTTTTTTATTGTTCCCCCTCCCTGTGAACTTTTGAACGGTTTGACATAGAACAACGGGACCAAAACTATTTTGAATGATATCATCGATACTACTACTCTTTGAAATAGAAGAGAGATCATAGTTGTTCGATAGATGGCGCGGAGGGGCACATCAACTTAAAACATTTAAATAGCATAGGAGGTCAAGTGGCACATCGATGAAAAGATAATTTAATTCTCTTTTCCTCTATTTTTTTTTAATTTTGTCAATTCTTTCTTTCACAATATGCATTTGAAATGTTGTTATTCTTGACATTTCAAATGCATATTGTGAAAAAACGTAGATGGTTGAAAAGAGAATTGAGTTATCTTTTCAACGATGTGCCACTTATTAACCCCCCATGCAATTTGAAATTTTTAAGTTGATGTGCCCCTCCGCGCCATCTATCGAGCTATCACAATGTATTTCAAAAAGTAGTATCGGTGATATCATTCAAAATGGTTTTTGTCCCATTGTTCTACGTTGAACCGTTCAAACGGGCGGGGGAGACTATAAAAACGCATTCAATTCATATATTATATATGATTCAATTCCTATAGGGAAACAGAGAATGCAAAATTGATTAAATAAGTGAATTTGAGCTCACTACATATCTACAGTGCTTTCATATTGGAAATAAAAGATATACTTTTTTCACCCTATTAAATGAGCCAAGTAAAGCAGAGGATGATATAATTCCCATATTCTCTGACCATAAAAAAATGTTGTGGAGTAGTGGTTATATAACCAGACTGTCACGCGAAGTCAAGCAACGTCGGGCGTGGTTCGTAGTTGGATGGGTGTCCGCTTGGGAACACCGCGTGACGTCGTTGCCTTTTTACCATTTTTTTATTTTCATAGATAAAAAAATTATGTATTCAATATTTCGATAATGAATGAGAACCACTTTTAAACATACCTTTTTATCAGAGCGTCACGCGAAAGGTTCGGATTCGATTCCTAGCATTGGATCTTTTTTTTGTCAAAATCAATTCCAGCTAATAATTTATTTCATAGTGAAAAAATTATATATATATTTCAAGTTTTTGAGCGAGTTCAAGAGCAGTAATAATAGATGAATGAATGAATATGTAAAACGATTCCTTCGATTTTGGATAGAGAAGAATTGTTGTAAGTTTTCACGTTGAAAATTCGAATATATCATGAATTCTGGTGTTTCATTCGGTTAATTGGGCAGTGAATAATAATCGTACTAAGCCAATCAAATGGTCGAAATTTCAAACAGAGAACCAATCAGATCAGTTTGATAGTGATAAAATGTCTTCTCGCTGTTTTATACTGATAAAACCACCAGTAGATTCGAGATTGTTATGCGATAAAACCACACTAGGTCCTGTCATTATATTCAAGCATTCAATTCATTATTATATAATATATATATATATATATATATATATATATTTATACCTTTTTCAGCATGTTAAATGAGCCAAGAAAGGCAATTAATAATTTAAATCCAATATTTTCAGACAATCAGGAAATGTTGTGGAGTAGTGGTTAGGAAACCAGATTGTCACGCGAAGTCAAGCAACGTCGGGCGCGGTTCCTAGTTGGATGGCGTGGCCGTCGTTGCTTTTTTGACATTTTTTTTAATGATCATAGATCAAATTTTCATCTATTCAATATTTCGATAATCAATAAGAACCACTTTTAAACATACCTTTTTTTTTCAAACTGTCACGCGGAAGGCTTGTTTTTTTTTATCAAAATCAGTTCCAGCTACAATAATATTTTATTTCATAGTGAAAACATTATATATATTTCAAGTTTTTAAGTGAGTTCAAGAGCAGTTGAATAATCAGTATAAATGAATGAATCTGTAAAACGATTCCTTCGATTTGTAACTTTCCACGTTGAAAATGCGAATGTAACACAATTCTGGTAGTTTTATTCAGTTTTGAATGTGATTCGGAAAATATTCTTATCAAATATCATTCGTGCTAGAGGATTTTATCGCAATTTTTTTTTAATTTTCCCTGAAGCATTTTGCCTCTAGGAAATTCAACTCGTGCAATTTGGGGCCTTATTATCAAAGATTAAACCACTCAAGCTTTGCTTTCGTGGTTTAATCAGATAATAAGATCGCAAATCGGACTCAGTGAAATTTCCAAGCAAAATGCTTTCTCGAAAATTTCAAAAAAAATTTAGCAACTATTTGCCTCATTATTTTTGAGCCAATTAAATGGTCGAAATTTCAAACAGAGAACCATTCAGATCAGTTTGATAGTGATAAAACGTCTTCTCGCTGTTTTATACTTATGATATTACCTCGATAAAACCCTCAATAAAAGTTTTTGAATGGTCATTTTCATCAGTGTATATTTGTGGATAATTTCATACCTGTAAAGTTTTTAGGGTGACGTTTTGAATGCCATAGAATGAAAACACACTTAAGAAAACCCGAAGTTTTAAGTTCGTCCAAAAATTTGGCATCACTCAATCCTTAGTTCTCCTATTAGTTTGCATCGAACTATGGCACTTTTCGAAATTCCCGCGGCAAAACCACGACAGAAGCTAGTCATTTATAATTTAGGTAATCACATTGTCACTAAAATATTGTTTTCCTCTAATGTTTTTTTTTCAAACTCAAATGACAGACATTTCACGGTCCTTTCCATATCCACTTCACGCTTCAGCGGATTGAACGCTGTCGCCAATAACGTAATCATCAGGAATTAATGCAAATTCCAATTCCGTTTCCTCCATATTTCCAATAGTTCACCGTTATATGTCTATACTTATATTGGATTCACGTAACGTATAAATGACATGTGGTGTATTGAATTCACTATTACGAAAATAAAATAATAAATCTACAATTATTCATATATGCATTAAAATGTGAAAGTTATCATAAGGGAAGAACTACTAGTCAACTATCAGTTGCATTATCTATTTCGCAGCAATCAATAAACATTTATAGATCCTTTGAAAATCAGAGCGACTTGTTAACTCGGCAAATAAGCATAATATACTTCTAGAATACTTTGATATATAATTTTCGTGGAAGAAGTGATTCCCTGGGTTCTCTTCTACAATTCCTGTGGCCGTGTGTAATCATCCGATTATTTAACATACATTGATTGTAATGTTGTAGAATACGTTTTAGCTTGTTAAGAATATGTAAAAATGGCAGTTTTTACATAATCAATACTTAATGGTTGGAACAGCACCGCTGTAATTTATATTCGATATAACAACAACAGATCGGTTATGGCTGTGGGCGTGTATTTATTTTAAGAAATTATCGAGACACATTGAGTTGATTTGTATTTACTCATGTGTGTATTGGTATTCACACGCTGTTGATGCGATGTGGAGTGTGCAAAAGACAATTTACAAAATAAAACTACCTCAGGCATTGATGATATATCTATCAGAATATTTCAAAATTTTCCAGAAAATGCACTCAATATCCTGGTATATCTGATAAATAAAACTTTTAACGATAATACTTTTTCCGATTTTTTTAAAATATCTGTAGTGCACAAGGGTGGTGACCCTGACAATCCTTCTAACTACAGGCCCATCTCTCTTATTCCCATATTAGCGAAAATTATTGATAAGTTGGTAAAAATCAGGTTAACTGAATTCTCAATTAAAAATAAAATCATCACCAACGACCAGTTGGTTTACAAGCTGGAGAAATTACAAGCGATGCAATTTTTTCTTTTTTGTATGACTTATATGGGGAAATAAACAAAGGCGAAGCTGCCGCTGCAGTATTCTGCGATTTATCAAAGGCGTTCGACAGTGTGGTCCAGGAAATACTGTTGCGAAAGCTTTACCACTATGCTGCCGTCATAAGCACAAAGGGCCTAAGTGCAAAATTCATCCATTTTGAGATATTGATCTTAGTATTTCATCCACATGCTCCTCTTACATCGCTAGTGGTTTTTGGAACTATCTACATACTTACAAACAGAAAATACACTAGCAGCTTTTTCTGATCCATATGTCGAAAAAACAATTTCAAAAACGAGCTAAGCTATATAGAACCTTGAATACAAAAATAATTATCAGTGTATGCTCTTCTGATAGTTTAATCAAGAATCAGAGATATGAAAATTTACAGGGTGTCCTTTTCAATCGACAGTTGGGGTTGCTTTTGATTAAACCGAAAAATATGAAATGAATGCTTTTTTCATGAAAATAAGCATTTCCGTATATCTAGGAAATTAAAAAATATTTTCGAAAGTTCCAACATCACTGGCCATTTTTTGTTCTCTGTAATTATAATAATAGGCCCAATGAATGTCGAACATAAATTTCACGAATGGGTCAACTTTTCTATCATATCTTTATTTTTCATATTATAGGTGGATAAAAATGAATTCAAGAGGAAAAATTATTGCCGCAATGGCACGGGGCGATTCCAAAAATCCTGCTGCAGCATTTGGCAACTTGAATTCCTCAAGGGGAAAAATCATCGTTGAAATGGCACGCAACGAACTTAAAGAACCTACTTCAAAATCTGACGCCTCAGGAGCTGAGGTAAACTGTTTAACATTTGACTTTCCTGAATGCAATGCAGTTGAACTGAATGATTATAATAATGGTAGCAGCTCATCGGAGCCACAAATTATTACAAATCTTGAAACAGTTCTGATATCCAGCATACCTCATTTTGCTAATTTATCTGAACAGAGAACTAATACTGATCTCCCAGATCAACTCGTTACTGGTGAACATATTTTTCCAAAATCGCTACATCCACTGATTCAATTGGAAAAAGATGCTGTAACAACGAGTTTTTTGGAAAAAATAGATGGTGATCCTTATTACATCATAGAAGATGATATCACTGATTCAACAGCTCTGACACCTGTTGGACTATGCTTGAGTTCACTGATTTATCGGAACAGCGGAAAGAAGCTGATGTTTCAGACGTTCCTGCTACTCCTATCGAACATACTCTTTTCAATTTGCCTCAGTCACTGATTCAATCAGAACAAGAAGCTGGAACAGAGAGATCTCCAAGAGAAATTGATGGGAAACAATCAGAAATGGAACAAGAACACTCTGATCCCGATTATATCGAAGAAAATGACACTGATAACACCGATTCCAGTGATGTAGAGGATGAAGATTCGGCTTCAATTGGAGAAGCAGAAGCTAAGGAAAATGTGGACCCTAGTTATGGTGGCGAGCTTTCTGAAGGTTTCACTAAGAAAGTAGTACCGAGAAAACGGAGGAAATTCGAGAATTCGCCAGATCTAAGGAGACAATTGAAAGCACAGAAAGATAAGCAGGACCTCGAAGTGAAACCTGGATGCGGTATGAACTGCAAGAAGAAGTGCTCCAAGAATATCCCTGAAGAAAGAAGACGTGATATAAACACACAGTTCTGGGACTGGAAGCGGAGTGATAGAAAAAATTTCATACTACAGAATATATCAAAAGCTAATGTTGCACGGAGAACAATCATCGCTTGTGAGAACCCATTTAAGAGAAATACAACTGTCTGATATCATCTTAAGAAAGAAAATGGCGAACAAGTGCCTGTTTGCAAGATATTTTTTTACGACTCTGGGGTATCACCCAGATCAAGACAAAATGTTGAGGGTTATTTTCCATGAGAGTTCTAATCGTATCACTCCTAAACAAGATGGGAGGAAAGGTAAAGTTCCAGCAAATAAAATTGACCATTTACCAATCATTGAACATATTTCCCATTATCGTCGTGAACATGCCCCAGATCGTAAATATCTGCCTAGCGATTTATCAGTAAGAAAAATGTTCGACAGTTTCAAACAGCAATTTCCATCTTTCATTGGGTCTTACGATCTATATCGGAAAATATTGAAACAGGAAAATATTTCTTTCGTCAAGTTGGGACACGAGGAATGTGAAGACTGCGAATATTTCCTTCTGCATAATGAGGATCATAAAAAGTAAAAAGGACAATTTAGCACCAGACTGTGCGGTCTGTCATCAATGGGATGAACAAATAAAGAAAGCTGATAAATCTAGAAGAAGATACGAAGAATATGCTGGAAGGGAACCAGTTGAGGGAGAAATAGTATTTTCAGTTGATCTAGAAAAAATAATTATGCTGCCCAGATGTGACATGTTCAAAAATGTGATATTTTCACAGAGGATTATCGCATACAATGAAAGTTTCGTTCCAGTAGGGTGGAATCAAGCCCGTGGCTGCTATTTGGCACGATGTCATTGCTGGACGAAAGAAAGAAAATGTGATAAGCACTTCTATTCTTCCTTTCTCCACCATAGAGACGGGAAAAAAATTATTCTCTGGTTGAATAATTGTACAGCACAAAATAAAAATTGGGCATTTTTTTCATTTTTAGTTTTTATTGTTAATTGTGAAGCAGTTGCGACAGAACGTATCGAAATAAATTATTCCGAACCTGGGTACACATACATGTCTGCAGACTCATTTCATCACCAAGTAGAAATGAGTCTAAAAAGACATGGGAAAGTTTACGATTTCGCAGATTTCAAGAATGCTGTCCAGAATGCTAACTCTTCGCGTGTTGTTGTGCTGGAAATGACTCTGGAATTTTTTTTTGAATGGCAAGACTTATCTTCTATATATAAAATCACCAAAACTGTTCCACGGCCATATTTGAAAGATATTGTTCAAATAACGGTATCCAGAGGAGATAAGAATTTGGAATATAAGACTGATTTCAATTTACCAGCAATTTCTCTCAATTTCTTGAATCCTTCTGTAATAAAAAATGGGTTCTCTATGCCAAAACCCCAAAACAAAGTGAATGGTATCAACACTGGAAAAAAAAACTAGCCTCATAGCAAACATATAAAAAATAATACCAAAAAACCGAATGTCATTTTGGGAAAACCTTCCTGTTCAAGATGATTGAAAGAAGTTTACCGATCTTATTCTGTTTCTTTTTTTTTCTAAATGTTTTCCGATGTTTGATGATGTTTCATGATGTTTTTAAAGAAATAAATGTTTTTTAATAACACAGTCTATCATTGATTCTTATCATTTTGCACATAGGTATTTATTTGTTGAGCTGTTAGATTGACACATAACTAAGGCGAAAGGGCTTATCTGCGATTTGAAATAAATAACTCCAAAATATCATTATTTTGAATATATTTTCGAAAAATATACGAAAAATTAGGTTATATAAGTTTTTTTTTGCACCTCAATTCGAATAATTACTAGTTGCGGCAATGAAATATACGAAATGTTGTTTTGTGGAAATTGTCCTTGATGTGAGATAGGCCCTTTGTGCTTATGACGGCAGCATGGTTTCAGGGGTGTCTACCAGAAATGGGTAGAGTCGTATCTGTCAGGTCGGAGCCAAATTGTGAAAACAACAACATATCTCGATGAGAAATTTGAGAAATGATGACGTCGTAGGAAACACCAACAACATAAAATTCCTAGGTATCCAAATAGATTACAGATTAAAATATGAGGAACATTTCAATTTTAGGAAAAAAACTTTCTTCTGGATGTTATGCGGTATGAGTCACATCTAATGAACTTGGTTTTACTGCTTCTAAAGTTTTCTACCACTCCTTAGAATGTAGTAGAATCTCACCTGAGATATGACACCTCATTCTGGGGGTTTCTAGTAATTATCTCATGAACTCTGTTTTTGTATTGCAAAAACGTGCATTGAAATATATGTGCCAAGCAAAAATCCGTGACCCCTGTAAACCCCTTTTTATGAAACACAAAATGTTGACAGTCTTTTTGATCTTTATTATGGAAACAGTATGCTTAAATAAAAATCACTTCAACAAATTTGACAATGCCTCTATTACATTTAATATGTTGTAATGTTGCAGGTTGTTTTTATGATCTCCTGTTGTTTTCGTGTTTATTTTACTTTTATTTTGTTACTTCAAGGCTAATATTGTTTTGCCAAAAAGATGTAATATCTTTGGACAATAAAGTAGATATCTCTATCTTTAAGCAGCCAGTGTTGTATCATCTCGTATTCTTCTCGAGTTTTACCTTATAACATCACTCCAACGATTTGCAGTAAATTATTTTTGTTGATCTTTCAGGCTTTATACGATTGTTCCTCTGAAATAATACTACAAACATCGCACGAGTAATAACTTTCGTATATCAGAGCCTCTTCAAAAAATGTTTTAATTATAAAATAATAAGTCTGAACGAAACAAGAACAAAGTTTTACCATTCTCATGGAGATGAAAATGCCGGTGTTTCAGCTTTCAGAAATCGAGTGACATATCGGAACCATCGTCGGTTGCGGCATAAGAACGGGCAATATAATTTACAGTACTGATGTTGATTGTATCTGCTGTTGAGATGCTTGTTTAATAGAGAACTTGTATGTTACTCACACTACTCGTCTATGTTACTTTATCGGTGATGTATGCGATCGCGATTCAAGGTAGCAGAGTACAAGCTGTGATTGGAGCGGCAAAAATGACAATATTACGCCCAAACCTACAAAGCCCCGTTGGAAATATATTCCTATTGATCTTGTGGATAATCCACATGTAAAAAACCATCTTATGTTCTCTTTCTACTTGTGTCTGGCCGAATGACGAAATGTCAAATCCAATAAAATAAATGTTCTTCAAGATTAGCGATTTTCAATTCCAAAAACTCTATAAAATTACAATTTTTTCAAAATGATCGCTCACCTTTACTATTCTCAAGGTCTGCCTGGTACTTTGCTTTCATTCTCATATTCTCTTCCTTCAAACTGGCTAACTGTCTTTTCCATTCGTCCACGTTGGCTGTGCTTTCCTGAAGGGCGCTCGTCAGACGGGCGTTGTTACTTTTCAAAGTCGCCAATTCGATTTCCCACTTTTTCGCATTGGCAGAACTAAAACAAAAGAAATATAGTTTGATACAGTCGATTCCATCTCAATCTGCAAGAGTTCACATAAAATTATTCTGGATACTTCCGATTATTTTTTAATTTTTAATGAAATGAAATTGGAATAAACAATGTGAAATGGAGATTGGATTTTCTGTCGTTCAATGACATTATCAGTAGGTATATGACAACACAAAATGTCTGAATAAATTCGTTTCAGTGGTAGCATTTATTGGAACAGTCCAGGGTGATAGTGGGTTTATAGATTCAATTAAACTAAGAATGAAACTAACAATTAAGAACTAAGAATGTTGAATACAAAAGAACGTATATGAAGGTTTATACATTTACGTCTGTCATTTAAATTAAGAATTAATAATTACAAAGTTGGTTAACTTTCAACTTAACAACTAGGAATTTAGAAATTTTTTTGATGAAACGCGCAGAACGTGACATTTGAGAATGTCATCAATGTCATTGTTGAATTTGGCGGGCTTGGTATAAATAGTGAGATTTTGGTGAAATTTTAGGACCAATTTTTCGTGTTAAATTGATTGTTTCTTTAAATATTTTATATGGATTGTGGAGATCAAGACGTTCTGGAAATGATAGGCGCTTTTCTGATTATTGTGACTACAACAGTTTTATTTATATAATTTTCATATAATGCTTGGGTTTCATCCATCATAATTCTTAGTTGATGTATATAAACACATTCTTAATTCTGTAATGATAATTCTTAATTATAAATTCATAATTGTTAGTTTAGTTGAATCTATAAACCCACTATGAGTCATTCAAATAATTATTACAATAATCTAAAAAATTCTTCTATAGAATGAGCTAACAAGAGAATATGTACACATCTCCCAAAACTGTAGGCGACAAGCGTTTGTACGAAAATAGTCGTGAAATGACTGCAGAATATGACGGACAGTGTTGCCAAACTCATCCTCACCAGTATCTCGGAAGAGGGGGGTGTGCACCTAACATTAAAAAAGTATTGCGCACAGATCTTCATATTGTTTTCAATTACACCAAATAAATTGAAATGCATTTTTCTAGATTTTTTCAATTAGCCCAGAGTAAAAGGATTCAAAAATGAAAAGGTAGAATTCACAAACTATTTCTGACAAATGGATGACGCTCTGACCTGACATATATCGCTTGTTCGTTCGTCACAGATTATATATATATATATATACAGTGCGCGCGTAAAGTATGGAAACATGAAGATATCTTTGACACCCCGTAAGATACAATAACAAAAGTTTGGTTATGTATATTAGATGGACCAGCGATTTTAAATTTTATATTTTCGACGTTGCCAAATGTAAAGTTTCTGAGATATACGAACAATATGTTTGTTTTTAAATGTGACAACCCATATATTTTACAATTTTCTGTTACATTGATTTGTTGAAAATATAAACAGGATGTTCATAAAATCAGATGTGGAATCATCTGCGACTGATACAAACTGTTAATGGCCAATATTGACCATTAATTTTAAGAAATTAGGAAAAACATTTTTATTTTGTAATTAATATTGCAGTATAAACAGAAAACAATACCTAAAGAAAAAAATTAAAGATGTTTAATAAGACCTCCTTGTCTTTGGAAACAGAAATCCATTCTGAATGAAAATTCATCCAAGACTTTTCTAATCATTTCCGGAGAAATTAGTGCTATCTCCTCTGTAATTATGTATTTCAGTCCTTGGATAGTCTGTGGCCTATTCACATACACTTTGCTTTTTATATAACCCCACAAAAAACAATCTAGAGGTGTCAAATCCGGAGATCTTGCTGTCCATTCTTTTTTCAATCCAACGATTTGGATATGTAATGTCGAGAAACTCACGAACGCCTCGAAGATAATGAGGAGGCGCTCCATCTTGCTGAATCCAAATATTCACGATATGAGGATTTATATCATCAGGAAAGAGTCTGGCTAATTCCCAGTATTCTTCACCTGCCATGGTTCTATTCCAAAGATACGGTCCAATAATGGTATTATTAATAATTCCTGCCCACACATTGATCTTTTGTGGACAGGCCTGACGAGAGGGTGGGGAAGCCGGGACAAATTCCCGGGGCCCGGGCCACAAAGGGGGCCCGGAGCTCGGACCAGATTTGAAGCCGCAAAAAATATTACAAATTTATTCGATATACTTTGGACTTTTCTAAACGAAATTGAAGAAAAAGTCGGCAATCTACACAGAATATATTTTGAAGATCTTCTTAACCCCCAATTAATAGATGAAATCAGACATCTCAAAAATATTTATACTGCAAATTTTGAAGATATGGAACTTACACCAAAAAATTTGCTAAATAAAATATTGCAAATTAAATCTAGACACTTTGTTTCCAAACATTGTAATTGCACTGAGACTGTTCTGCACGTTGCCTGTTACTGTTGCAGAAGGAGAAAGATCTTTCAGTCATTTATCTAGAATTAAAAATGTTTTGAGGTCTACAATTACTCAACAGCGGCTATCTGAACTAGCTATTTTATCAATAGAGTCGGAATTAGCCAGGAATTGTGATTTTTCCGAAATTATTGATAACTTTGCACTCCGAAAAGCCCGTAAAGCTCCATTATGCTGAGAATTACTTTTATGTCTTGAACCTTTGAACCGTAAGGTTTATTATTTATTTTGTTCGTTTATATGTATGATTGTTATTAGTTATAGGATAAGAGTTCTGTTTTCTATTCTTTGTTTCACTTGTTTTTATTTTTATATGATATATGTTTATTTTGATTTTCAAGCATTTTCATTTAATGATCAGATCATCAAGCCTTTAATTTTTTTTAAATCAGGAGTAATATGGTAAAAGGTTTATCATGATTATTTTAAACGGTCAATATTTAAGCGGGCCCGAAACATATAGCTATCCCGGGGCCCGCACTAGCTCTCGGCGGCCCTGTTTGTGGATACTGCGTATGTGCCTCCACCATCCAATCAGGATTTTCATCTGACCAGTACCTGCAGTTTTGTTTATTGACCGTGCCATTTAAATGGAAAGTAGCCTTATCAGAAAAAAGGATTTGATTAAAGAAATTAGGATTAGTGTCAACGTTTCAATAATATCTGGAAAAATGTAAAGAAATCGTTAATTATACAGTGCCGTCATAAAGTTGACTACATATGGGAAAAAAATGTGTTATTGAAATTCCTGAAAAACTCAGTTCGTTTTAGCATGTCTGACAACTAAAAAATCCGTTGCGACTTATATCACGTAACCTCAGATTTGGCGGGAATTTAGAAAAAAGTTGTCTGTGGTGCCAAAAAATAAGTCAAATTCACTTTGGAATCCAACAAGGATCGCATGTACCAATTTTGAACCAGATTGAAAAAAAAAAACAAAAATACAATTTTATTCCTCTACCCTTGCTAAGAAACATTATACATTCTTGTTTTATCTGGAAACAGCTTTAATAACCTAAATCACATAAGTTTGGGTCGAAACTAATGAAATATTTGTGGAATATTTTACATGGCATGACTACACCAAGTGACAAGACTAAATCGTGTTTTCATAATTAATCTCCAGCAAAATGTCTATTCCACAAATATTTGATTAGTTTTGACCCAAACTTATGTGATTTAGGTTATTAAAGCTGTTTCCAGATAAAACAAGAATGTATAATGTTTCTTAGTAAGGGTAGAGGAACAAAATGGTATTTTTTTTAATCTGGTTGGGTTGGGTTGGTACATGGGGTCCTCGTTGGATTCCAAACACATTATCTCAATAAATTTTTTCGATATCTTGTCAATTTGACCCATTTTTTGGCACCACAGACAATTAATTTTTTTAATTCCCGCCAAGCCTGAGGTCACGTGATATAATTCGCAACGGATTTTTTAGTTGTCAGACCTGCAGAAACGAACCGCCATTAACATTTTTCAGAAATTTCAATAACGATTTTTTTTCTCATATGTAGCCAACTTTATGACGGACACTGTATATGTATATGTATATGTATATATATATATATATATAATAAACTGCCTGATCTTTTCTTATTTCATTGACAATGAAAAATGATTCCTTCCTCAAGACAGGTCACTACAAATACTTGGTCGAATATCCATCAGAAAACAACACTTCTCTGGCTAATGCTTCGACGGAGGTTAGATTAGATAATCGTGCAAAGTCCTACATCTCTCCTACCACCTGTAGACTGGTTACGAGGTATTGGCCCCTCATCAGTACAGGTGGTCAGCCCGAGTGAAGTGATTAATATTTATCCATTTCGCCACAAACATTTGAATAGTAACTTTGTACGATTATCCATCGGATGTAATCCAACGTCTGTCGAGGCATCAGCTACGGAAGTAGTTGTTTTCTTATAGATATTCGACTAACATACACCTATTATATAGATATTTGTAGTAAGCTGTCTTGAGAAATGAGACATTTTTCATTTTCAATGAAATTTTAGTTTAATATTGATGTGTTACAGACTTCTGTCATGCATTACAGAGTCTTATTGACTCCCGGATTATTCCTCATAAATCCCCTTCAAGACGTCACCTATTCTTTTCCTGACCAAAACCAATTGGGAGATTAATGACCTCCGATCAGCTGATTTTCAGACCCACTTGATCAATCCATTTTCTACAACCAGGAAATTCCATTGTGTCCACATTGTCTTGAAAATGGTATTTCTGTCCGAAATATCTCTCCAAGAGGGTTCTCTTTCCAATGTAGAAAGTCTCCAATGTTTGTATCGGTCTTGGTCCTGTCTAATGTGAACAGTAGTCGATTCGTCTCCAGTTATCAGTCTCCTTCGTCTGATGTCGGCAAGACCTTCATGGCATTCATTACACTGACATTGCTTAGACGCTTTTGAATACGGTCTTCTAGATAATATATCTGCATCACCATTTGGTCGTTCTGAGCAATGTTTGGTATTGAAATAGCACTGGTACATCTTTTCCCTGCTGGGCAGATTATCAGTAATTCTTCTAAACCTGGTGACTTGAATGACTCTGGGAGCTTCGCTTTCACTAGCCAGTTTGCTCCCCTATGCATTGGCTAATCTAGTTTTCTGGTAACTGCACAAAAACTCACTAGATGATCTGGTCCTAGTCGATAAGTAAGAACGTGAACATGTTTTCGTAAGTGATGACGAACGTGGCGGCAACCTGCCCTACAAAAGTGTCCGCTCCTGCCACATCTAAGACACATCTCTTTATTGATTACGGGAGCTGTTATTCGTAAGTTTCAGTTTTTCTAATATTCTTCTGAGCATCTGTTTTATACTGTCGCTTTGTTTCTCTTCCAGAGCAATTCATCAATAGATGCCGTTCGCACTCTCGGCCTTGGTGTTTTGAAGGCAGCTTCTACTTTAAAGACACGAACCGAAGCTTCCCTGCATTTATTAAATTGTGTTAATCTCAGGGTTTCTTGTACCTCAAGGACACTATAAGTTCATTAGCCGTTTCTTCATCGTCCCATCCGTTGGACATTGCTGCAACTTCAAACTGTTAACGGCATCCAATTGTTCGATGTGGCAACCTTGTCGCGGTGGTCTCGGATCTTCAGCTCTTTCAGATGTAACATTATTTTCTCATGCATCGCCCACACTTCCTTCTTTGCTTCTCGTACCCCACTAACTTATTTTGTTATATATCCATCAATACCGTCCATCGTACTCCAGACTGTTTTGATTTCGGTCCCAATGTTATCAACATCTTCCTTCGAGTCTATGATTTGCCCGTCGGTTTTCAAGAAATCTTCTCGAAAAATGCTTCAAGTTGTTCTTGTATCTTCCGGAAATTTTCATGCAACCGTTCCTTCTGCTTTTGTGGACGATCTTGCTACTTGATCAATTCCATCATGACCTCCATATTTGTTGTATTCACTATAAGTTGTTCTCTTCTGATACCAACTGTTACGAATCTGGGGTTCTTGGCTATTAAATACTGAACTAATGATTCTGATTTACAACTTCTCTGACAATCAAATAACTTACTAGAAAATCACCGAGCACTTCAGTAGGCTCCGAATCTTATCGTTAACTCGCCTTTTTTACTAACTCCCCATTTTGACTGGTTATGGTTATTGGACAAGTGATAGAGCGTTCGAGTCGGCTGCTTCTCGAGCCATCCAGGCATTTTCTCGACACATTCCGAAACATCGTTACGTCAGCAAGGCGAAGTCGGCGGAGACATAAGATGCAGTGGCCAAATATCGTAACAATATATATTTTGGTAAATGTAGTACCCGCCATATTATCAAGTTGCCCGTGACTTCGTCCGCGTAGATGTCTTTCTTGATATTGCTCCATCTAGCCTTCACACTTTTTTGAACTAAGACTCGATTGCAAAATGTCCGTGAAAAACACTTTCAATAAATTTCGCTATATTAACACTACTCGTTTCTGAATGTAAGTTAATCAAAAATAATATATGTGCAGATGGAATTTAAAAAATCCCAAATTTTTTCATTTAACCTGCAATTTTTTTTATTCCTTATAGTTGATTTTAGGCGATGAATCGGTTTAAAGGGCCATAATTAAGTCAATTTTACTTATTTATTCCTATGACCTATTGTGCAAAATGTCTTGATATCCCAATCTCCGTCTTGCAAATTTCTTTCCACTACTGGCGAATGTTACAAAATTCACCTATTCGAAGGTCAAAATGACGTCAATTTTACCTACCATAATGTTCGTTGGCATATTGATACTTTATGTATTGACACAAAACATTTTCTAGTTTCAAGTTATACTTTTGCAGGGAAACAAAATACTACATTATTGAAAAAACGATTTCAAAGATGGAAATAATTAAAAAATTCAGAGGCTAGTTTCAACCCCTTTGGATTCGAGTTTTGGAAAACCATTTCTCAGTACATACCAACCCCTTTATTTAATGTAACCATTATGTGAAAGTTCATTATCCTGTTTTTATAAGAAAGTGCCATCTGTCAATCGTTAGCTCTTTAGTTTTTTGATCTGGTATATTTGGTTGTGTTATTCATTGAAATTATACCGATAAATCTTGTGTTTGAACCACTTTACCGAACTAGTGCGCTAGAATTATTTTTTTCTATGTCCGTTGAAAAAAGAACCCTTTTTATATGACATTTTTGTTAAGTAACAGAATGAATTACACACAACAAGCCACGCGCCCGTGTAAAATAAATCATTACACACGGGCGGTGGCCAATCAGCGACACCAGATTCATTACTCAACAGTTGTACAAGATTGAAGTAAAATGGGCATGCGGTGCAATGTGTTTAAATCAGATTAGCCATTTGTCATAATTTTTCTGTTGAAAATACCTGATCCAAATTAAGAACGGAACTTTTGGGAAAATGAATTCAGAAAGTGAATACGAATTTGCCTGCACTCCACCAGAGAAGTTCTACCAGCTACCAGTATAAGTACAACCAGCCTTTTGCCAGAAAAATCGAAAGAGAGGTATGAAATGGTATATCAGATGTTTATGGATTGGCGAAGAGCAAAACATGTAAATTCGTTTTCGAAGAATGTACTGCTAGCCTATTTTGGCGAAATGGCAGCTAAATATAAAGCTTCTTTATGGTCACAGTATTCCATTCTAAGAAGCGCTATTTCAATCAACAATAATGTGAACATCGATAGCTATTCAAAATTACGAGCATTTTTTTAAAGGAAATCTGATGGATGTATGCCTAAGAAAGCAAGGATATTCACTGTCGATGAAATCGATCAGTTCATCACCACAGCTCCTGATAACATTCATCTCGCAATAAAGGTAAGGAAATTATTCATTATTTAGGAATCTTAATAAAAAATTTGCCCGCTAATTTTGAAAGAATATATTTCTGACTGTTCTAATTCTTACTCCAATAGAGAATGCTCGTAGCTCAGTATGGAAAGGTTCGTAGCTCAGTTGGATATGTAACAGGTTACACAAATTCATTAGCGAGGTGGTGTAGGTTCGAATCCCTAACACCTTTTTTCCGAAATGTATGTTTTTTTCGATATCAACTATAGTACGAATTATTTCTTCATTTGTTACTAGATAAAAAATATAAATTATTTAGTCAGCTTTTTTTCTATTTTTTTTTTTTCAGAAATGGATGTTTACTTCGGTATCAACTACCCTACGAATTATTTCTTCATTTCTTACTACCTAGAAAAATCTTAATTCATTTAATTTATATTTTTCTAGGTGGCATTGGTTATGGGAATAATGGGTGCTTGTCGTGCGAACGAACTACATTCAATGAAAATTGAAGACTTTCAAGACTTAGATCGGCTGCTTTAATAACAATACCAAAACTTTGCAAAAAGTATATAAAGTTCCGGCAGAATAACGTTTCAACCAATTCATTCTTCCTCAACCTTCAGAATGGTAAATGTACAATTAAAAAAATTGGGATCAATAAATCGGAGCAATGGGAAAACAAATAGCACTTTTTCTAAAACTTCCAAACCCAGAATTATTTACTGGACATAAATTTCCAAGATCATCGGCCACTATTTTAGTTGTCGCAGGAGGTGATTTAACATCATTAAAACGGCATGGAGGATGGAAATCATTATTGGTTGCAGAAGGATATATTGACGATTCCTTGAAAAAAAAGATGGATTCGGGACAAAAAATTGTGAACTCAATGGGACCTTCCTCTCCAAATCCTAACGTCTGAAAACATTGCAAATAATACTTAAAAAAAATGGAAACTTAAATTTGGAAATCGATTCCTCTACTCCCTCTATAAATATTGAAAAACATCTATAAAATTTGTTTCTTCAATAAAATATTCTCCAAATATCTCGATCAATTTTTGTTAATGAATTTTTCTTCTACTAGAAGAAACACATCGTCTGTTTGAATTGAATGGTGAACACTGGTGGTTATAGTCATAGAAAAAGTATAGTATTCTACTTGCGTGTTATGACTATTACTCACTCGAATGATTTACTTCATTCTCATGAGTAATAGCCATCATTACAAGCTCGTTGAATAATATACTATTACCGCATTAGTGCGGTAAAGAGGCAGTTACCAAGGTATATATATATAGTTATTAATCTTCAGCTACTGCACGGTTGTAGAAAGAAGGAAATTCTACAATTACAATTCGATCGTTTTGCAATTGGGAAATGTTTTTAATGAAAAACAAATGTAATTGAACATATCTGTTCAACTGAATTATATGACTGTGATTTCCAAATTAAATTTTTCACAAAAGTGAAAATTGTTCCTCAAACCAAGTGTTCAAATTTCTGCAGTGTTCAACTATTTTTTGTGTACCTGGATCAAGGAGCATAACCTGGAAAAATGTGCAAAATGAGATTTATTTCAATATTTTCGTTGAGGAAAACTATTGTAGTTCCTTATAAATTTTAATGGCTTGAGCGAAGCCTATGACTATAGTTAATTGATATAATTTGCGATTATCCTAGCAATGTTATGCACATATCCTATTTCATCGCGATTCACAATCTAAAAGAAATCATGTTAATTGGAATATCGTTGCCACACTACATTTCTGCATTTAACGTATGCAACATAGCAAAAAATATAGATTTCCATGATTGATCCTTCGAAGCTATCTCGCCTCTTAAATTTTAAGAGTTCGGGATTTGTGTAACTAACAATCTTCGAGAATAAAAATCGTAGTTTATTTTGTAAAAAAGGAATTCCAAGGTGAAAGTAATTCACAAAGAAAAAATCTAAGTAGTCAAGAATTTTTCGGAATTTCGTGATTGCTAGTTCTGAAGATATTGCTGAACATGTGCGTCAAAAATATGTTCATTCGCCCTCTATCTTTGAACTACCAAAATTAAAATTGAGAAAAAAAAGTTTTAACAGGTTAAACTAAAGAAAAACAGCGATGATTGTACCTTATTGTTGATCTTATGATTTTTGTGAAATGCATATTAGCAACACCTTTCAATAGAAAAAGATACGTACAAATTCTTACAAGAATCGCCTGATGAATAATACTTCATATATTCCCATTAGAAATACATGACAGAAATCTGTCACACATCATACCAAGCTAATTTCATGGAAAATTAAAAATGCTTTCTTTTTCAGTCATTATTATTTGTGCATTTCGCAACAAGCATCAACTTGCCCTTCCAGAATAAATAACTATGGTTTTCACTTTCAGGAAGAGAAAACACAAAAAACATTCAGGCATTTACTATGACTTTCATTCCTGAAAACTACTCTAGACATTGCTGTGTCACACATAGTACCAATTATCAAATCTCCTCAGATGGCTGTCTCTATTGGCCATATAATTATTCGTTGTGTTACTAATCCAACACGCTTCAGAAACTGGATCAATTAACAAAGACTGATTCTCGTTTTACGTAACAAGACATCTCTCTCTAGTTGAGTGTGCTGAACGGTTAATTTTCTTGCATCGACTCATAATTTTGACCACACAGAGAAAACGGTGTCAAGAGATAATAATATTTTATTATCAAAAACAATATAAATAGTAGTATACAGGGTGTAAACTAGCGCTAACAGTTGATAGTCCATCAAAAAATAAAAAGATTCTTCGTTTGAAATATTTACGGTAATACCGTCAAAGTGTCAATCTGGGGACTGCTTAGTGTTCTCGTTTATTTATCAATTCAAATGAGTGAGTTCAAATTTGGGTAAATTGAGAATATACCGTTTTATGGTATTTAGGTACTGCCTCTTGAATCTAGTCGAAGTCAAAATGCTCCTCCCAAATAATTTCGTTACTGAAAACGCTCACGCATTTCTTTAACCAAAACACCACACACACACATACGAAATCATGTGTTTATCGCACGTAAAACTGTCCTCATTTTTCACAATGAAAACAAGACAACATACTTCATTTCTTACTACTTTAGACTGAATATTATTTTTACGATGTTGCCTGCCTTACCTCGGACTAAGATGTTTTCTTGACCAATATCGTGACATAATTAAAATTATCGCTTTGTTGACATATTTGCCAACTTATCCAGTGATCAGTAAAAATGTGTGTTGTATTTTACATTATGTAATAAGCAGGCCATTTTATGGGGGTTGGAAATGCTGCCAGGCGATCCTGAATCTGTTTTGCTATATTCATTCAATTATTTTAACAAGGCTTAATAATTGGTAGAACTGTTCATTACACTATTTGAGAAATGCAATGAAAAAATATCTTGCTGTTCCTTTGATGTTTCTAAACAAGGAATAAAAAAATGTAATTATACCTGGCAACGCAGCAACGCTGCTTAACTGCCGAGTCAACTTTCAGCTCAGCATGGCCGTCGATTTTGATTACTTTACTAAAAGTGTGTGTGTGTGTGTTACTTACAAATCATTTTTTGATAAATGTTGTTTGGTGAGTGCTTCAAAGTTTGATGACTGTATCTACCAGTTTAGATATAACGAGTTGTTTGTTCTATTGTAAAGTTGTTCTTGTTGTTTTTTTATTGTACGGAACAGATTCAATACGTATCGCCGGTAACCTGCATGGAACGTTAATAAGGATTCTCAGACTATCTTTCTACATTTCTCGAACAATATGTTCAAAATTCCACATCTTCAAACGTTTATTGCATCCAGCAATTGCCAGTGTTTTCTTACGGCTTAGGTTAGGCGGACAGCAGTTTTGTCTTTTTTTTTTTTCTAATGAAATTCGTTATAACATGGCATTATCACCCGTATTCACGGGAGTACAAAAGTTAGTTCACACCCCGTATACATATAAAGACGGATTCACACGTATTAAGTGCACTCATAGTTTCCCTCGAATACTGACGGAAAAAACAATTTTATTGCATATTATTAAAAAGGTCTTGAATGTCTCAAAATAATAAAAACAGCAATGCGAGTCTTCAACGATCTGTCAGAAAACATGTTAGATGGTACGCAACTAGATTCAATTGTGTGTTGGTTGGTTAGAAAATTACAAAATGGTTGTTTTCGAATGCAGAAACGTTACACATGACATGTATTTGTGGCGAAGCAAATAGGAAGACAAAAGAGGCAGTGAGGATATACGCTAATCGGTATCCCACCAGTACACTTGCAGAAAATGGATGTTTTAGTAGACTAAAACGAACAAAACGAATTCCATTCCTACGATGATATCCGTGATGTTTTTTTTTTTCATAATCATAATTTTCCCCGTATTTAGTATGATGTAATTTACAATTGCAGATATAACTTTTTATTTTCAGAAAAAGACAAGTGGGCTCTTTGTTTACTGGATTCCACATATTCGGCATCGATTCGTGTTTGTTGTAAAGATCTCATAGAAAATTGTGCTTTACGTCGATATGTTTTAAGCGCCGATATTCCCATTTCAATATTCAAATTAATTTTCAAATCGGATAATGCATTTCAAAATGTATGTTATGATGTGATAATGGTCGTGAATGTATGTCAAACGAAATAAAAACCATTTTAAAGTCGAGGAATCCAGTATGAATGTACGAGTACCATAAGGCATACACAACAAAACGGGTTGCAGACGAATGAACAGCACGATCATCGAAAGCGAAATGTATGTTATTGAACTCAATAAAGTGTTTTCGAATGAAGCTATTTACCTTATAAATCGTTGTCCTACGAAAGCACTGGAAAATCAAATCCCAGCTGAAGCATGGTACGGGAGGAAACCAAATGTCAAAAAGCAACGAGTTTTTGGATGTGTAGCATATTTACGTATTACGAAGGAACTACTTCGTGACAAATTCGAAACACGATCAAAGAATTTTTTTATGGTTGATATTGTTCGAACGGATATAAACTGTGTCCGGAAGAGAAAATAGTTATTTTCCTAACAAGTGCGGAAAGTGATACTTTCCCGCACGCGACTACCGTTGACCCGAACGACGCGGAGCGGAGTTCGGGCAAGCAGTCAAGGGCGGGAATGACACTTTACGCATGAGTTGGGAACATTATTTCAACATACCAAACTTTAAATAAAAATCTACTAATTATTATGAATATTAATGTTAAAAACACAATTTGTTGCATTCTGCAAATGAGTTAAAAAAGCCGGTCCAGCGGAGTTGGTGGTAACTGGATGTTCAGAGTAACACTCGTAGATTGCAAAGTGAATGAAGATGTTGACGACGGAGACGACATCAGTTGCATGAAATAATTTTATTTGAGATCGTTTTTTTCTGTTCTTCGGAGTCCTCCATGTAACCTTCAGCAACAGCAGTTGACTTCCAGCCTCCAAGACGTTTTATGTTGGTTATCCCTTTCCTGATTCTGCTAGAACCGTTGCCGAGGAATGTCTGAAACTGTGACCTGTTCTGTATAACGTTCTGGGTTAGGTAGGCGTAAATAGGTAGCGATATCTGCCGGCATCTTACCATCTGTCACTTTGACGACGGTTCGACTTAAAACTTTGAAGTCTTGATGACATAGCAAATCTTTGATAACCATTCCAAACCACCTGACACAACTTATTTTAATTGTTATGTGGATTGATTTAAAAAAACATATAGGGTAGATATATAAAAGTATCCCAATTTTTATTTTATTCCAATAAATGAAAAATAGAGAAACAAGAAACAAAGTCTAGGTTTCATCAATTCGACATACATACTGTTTGAATGAATATTTTTATTAAAGCATTGAATGAATGTGGTTTTTTGTGGAGGAACAACGTTTCTTGACATGTTTTTTGGGTAACCTTCCACAGTCTGAAAATGAAAATATAATCAGGAAAATCTATACAAGTGTAGAAAGGGCAAACTGATTAGTTCACCCCGATAAGTTATTGCGTTCACCAAATTATATTTCCTATGGAAAAATGATTCAATTTGTCAATAACTTGCCGTTTTCTGAATTTGCCTATCAAAAATTTTTTAAAAATTCAAAAGATACTTCTCTATATAGTTTTTGCTTGACGTTTCGTGGACTATATCTGCCCCCGTTCTCAAAATCTTCTAAATCTCCTTTAATTGTTTTATAATTTGGATTTTTGCTCGCAGAGTCTTTTTTGCTTCTTCAACTGACGGATGTCAATTGAGATCTGCCAAAAAAGTTTGAGAGAAAAGTTTGAGATTGACGTATTGCTCATTTGATATATGGGGTGTTGTTCGGATCAGTTTATTAGCATTCTACCATATCTCACTTCCTCTCTGAGTAGAGGTAACCATGTATGATCCATTTCAACAGAATTTGTTGAAAAGCAGTTGTTATTGGAAAGAAGAATACAGGCCGTTTCTTTCAATTTTCTCCTTTCTTGATGTGGTTCTTTCATCAAGATTTTTGTCCTATTCCATTCAATCGTATGATCGCCATTGGATGTGAGGATATGTTCTGCAATTTTTGATCCAGTTATTTGTCGATTTCTGATGTAACTCTGATGTTCACTTTGGCGCACTTCCAATGGTCTTGACGTTTCACCTATATAACTATCACCACAAGAACAAGGTATGTTGTAAACACAATTTTTGGTACTTTCTTCTGCGTTTTTTGGTTTTGTTTGTGTTAGTATAGATCTCAGTGTGTTTGTTGTTCTAAATGATGTTCTCACATCATACCTATGTCCAATTCGTTTGATCTTTTCAGATAATCCGGGGACATAAGGTATTATGTTGGTTGTGAAATGTGTAGGTGGTGGGAGTACTCCTGTTGGTTGTGTTAATTGGTTGTTTGATGGGTTTTTGTTTTCAATGTCAGTGATTGTTTTTTCCACAAACTGATCTGGATATGCATTTTCCTTGAGAACAGATTTTATGAGGTTTATTTCTTCCTGTAGATTCTGGTTGGAATTGCAAACCGTTTGGGCTCGATTATAGAGACATTTAACTATGCCTTTTTTCACACTGGCATGATGGTTTGAGTAATAGTGTAGATATCGATTGGTATGCGTCTTCTTTCTGTGTACAGATATTTCGATTCGGAATGATGATTTTTGGATCATGACATCTAAAAACGGAAGTTGGTTGTTTTGTTCTGATTCTAATGTGAATTTGATCGTCGGTTCTTGACCGTTTATATGATCCAAGAAAATGTTTAATTCTTCTTCACTTCGATTCCAGATAGCGAAAACATCATCCACGTATCTCCACCATATTTTTGGACCATTGTGGAATGTTCCAACGAAAGATTCTTCAAAATATTCCATGAATATGTTACTTAAAATGGGTGACAAAGGAGAACCCATCGCCATACCAAACTCTTGTTGATAAAATTCGTTCTTGAATTGGAAATATGTTTTTTCTGTGCATAGTTTGAGTAATTCTATGATGGCACTGACATCCAGTTTTGTTCTTGTCCTCAGTGATGTGTCATTTTCTAATCTTTCTTTCACTATTTCTAGAGTTTTATCAATAGGGACATTAGTAAACAAACTTTCGACATCAAAACTAACTAGAAGATCTCCATCTTGAATTTGTAATTCATTCAATTTCTCCAGAAAGTGAGGGGTATTCTTTATAAAACTATTTCCATTTCCAGATAGTGGTTTCAGAATGTTGAGTAGGTATCTAGCGAGTTTTTGTATAGATTTTCCTGATTATATTTTCAATTTCAGACTGTGGAAGGTTACCCAAAAAACATGTCAAGAAAATTTATTAAAGCAATCATCAAATTTTTTAGATCTGATTATTCGATTCAACATAATAATTACATGGTTGAAACAACATTTCTACCAAAACGTGTTAGGATTAGAGTTGGTCGAATAATTAGTTTCAGTTGATTGAAACTTTAAATTTGATCCAAAACCAAGAAATAATTTCACTCATTTTGAGATTATATTTTGTCGTGCATATACGACACTTTTATTTGTTTGATTCAAATCAATTTTATTTGATTCAACAATTTTTTTTCTGTGCATGGGTAGCCATTTCTGCTCTATGAAACCGCGTTTTTGTGAAACGAAAATAGCTATTTCTTAAAATTCGGACACCCAAAGTAAGATTGAAGAATCTCCGGGCATTTATTGTATTCATCTAGGCGAATTGAAAAGTTCCGCGGATATTGTACATGGTTCTCAAGATACGAACTAGTATATTTTTTTTAGGTAGGACTCCAAATTCACGTGGTTGAATATTTTTTTAAATATCAAACTCATTCCATGTTTGGGATTGACCAATTCAAATATATTCATTTCAGCATGTGCTTATCTCATATTTTGTTCGGGTTATTGAAATTCCGAGGGTTATTACGGGATTACCAATCCTAAATTGCTTCTCTTGTAGAACAAATTATATATTTTTACCACCCACGAAGAACGCTGCATGGTACCATACATTTAGGTACCACCAAGTCTCAAAAATGGTGGGAATCCAAAAAACTCCATCCGAATGGGGCTGGAAATTTGATAACAATGAGTTCACTTCAGTAACAATGTCAGAGAAACCTGTTGTATGCGGATTCTGCAATGGTAAATAATGTGAGAGAACACCAGAGGTCATCATCGAGAGCGACGACGAAGATGAGGCAATTACATGGATGGAAGACCAGATTCTCAGTGCGGAGTTGGAGGATTACACTGACAACGAAGACGATTATGAAGGCATCAACATCAATCGAACCGGACTTCACTCTGAATTTACAAAATTATAATTATATAACACCGGCCGACATGATTTTCCTTGCTTAAAATATTATTACTTTTTTCTAGCAATTTTGTGGTGCTGATGACGAGACCAGACCTCATTTTTTTGTATCACGTCAAGTTTTTAATAAAATTAATATATTGGCAATTTTATTTGTTTTAATAAAAATAGGTTAAATTATTAAGTTTTGGCGCTCTTTTTTCAAATTGTGCGGCCTCTCGTGAGAAAATCTATTAGTTGCAACAGCGACACACCCAGTTATTAAGGCGTTACATGAGAATAAGCCGTCACAGTAACTTTGTTTACAAAATTTATACTGAAATATTAGTGTTTATTTAAAAAAAGTGTTAGTGTTTTACTTTTGATATTTCCAAAACAAAATGTTTTCAAGAAAGTGTCAAAATAGTGTGGATACATTTTGTTACATTTGTGGAAATTTTATGATTTCAAAGCAAAAACAAAAAATTGCTGATTTTGTGCAAAATGCATATAATGGTTAATTTGGCTTTGAAATACAACTCAAATCATGGGTATAATGAAACAATTTGTTGAAGCATTGAACAAAGACAATGATGGTTTTAAGTACCTGGGTCAAAAATTCCCAAGATTATCTAATGCAAAAATCAAAGAAGGGGTATTCGATGGACCACAAATCAGATCTTTGATGAAAGACGGGGAATTTGATGCAACAATGAATACTACTGAATTAGAAGCTTGGCTGGCTTTCGTTGTTAACGATTTCTTAGGAAATCAAAAACACCCTGACTATAAAAATATCGTGGCAACTTTATTGGAAAAATATAAAAAATTGGGATGCAATATGAGTATAAAACTACACTTTCTAGATTTTTTTTCCTGAAAATCTTGGTGATTTTAGTGAAGAACAGGGAGAACGGTTTCATCAAGACACCAAAACTATGCGGAAACAAGGGACCAAGGTCGATGGAATGTGAATATGATATTCACAAAAAAATCACTCCCAGACGTAATTTTACAGAAAAGCGCAAAAGAAATCACTCTAAATAGTCCTCTTTTTTTTTTTTTTTTTTTTATATGTTTTGGTTCCCACGAAAAGGGATATCCTGTAATGTTCAGAGAACATCGTGGGAACCAAGGGAAAGAAGGGAGGAGTTGGTGTTCTTCTTAAATTTCTGGAGGTTGTATGCCTCGGGGAACACCTCCCTAGGCAATGAGTTCCAAAGCCTCGCAGTTCGTTGGATGAATGAGTCTTTGGAAAGTGATGTTCTGCAGGTCTCCAAAGTGACCACGAAGGGGTATGAAGACTGAACTTGACGGGTTAATCTCGAAGAGACTGCCAAAGGAGGAACGATTGTTGATATTTCAGAAGAGCATCGCCCATGAAAATATCTATAAAATAGAGACAAATCGCCAACTTTTCTACGGTGTTCCAGACAAGTGAGCGAGTTCGTAAGCGAGGATCTGTGCCTTATAGATCATAAGCAGCTGACTGGAGGTGAAATAGCTCTTGGCACGAAACAAAAAAACAAGTTTTTGGGATGCACTTTTGGCAATGGACCTCACGTGATTTTCCCAGGAAAGGTTATTGCTGATAGTAATACCAAGCATCGATATGGATGACTTCAGTGGTATGGTTACTCCTGACAAAGTTATGTTAGGCACAGTGAGATCGGCTTTTCTAGAGAAAAGACATGCTTGTAGTAATGATTGTACTTGATATTTTCTTCATAAATATTTAAATATACGTATTTGTAACATAATAATTGATTTTTTCTTAAAATTTTAAAATAAACGTTTTTTTCCTTTTATAGAAAAACCTGATGTGACATAGCAAATATGGAGGTATTTCTGTGTTCAGAACACTCAAAATTAACGATATTTAACACTCAAATGAAAACAACGTTCCAAAAATCTTAATTTGTCGGCCGGTGTAATGAATAGCTACAAATGATTTCTAAAATGAGAAAAACGACAGTTGGCGTTTTGGAGAATGTTCACGTTTTCACTGCAACTCGTTACACATCATACTTACAAAAAACGTGTTCATACAAAAAATGTGGGGAATTTAGACATTTTTAACGTAGGATCAGCCGTTGAAAATTATTTTAATTTTTCACCGGAGCCCTAATAACATATATCAAAATCATTTCTACCCCACCTTTTGTAGGGCAAAAATCCCCCACATACTGAATCTAGGTGTAGCTAGAGCCACGCGTAAAGACCTGGCGAGAGCGAATGGGCCGAAAAATTATTCTATCAGTTAGTTGAAACCTTTGCTGAGTAATAACTGTACCGACGTTAAAAATAGTCCTGAAATACTACTGTCAGCACCGGCTGGGGTTGCACTCACACGACGAGTTCATAAGGGAATCTCGTTCCGATTAGGAAGTTAAATTGGGCAAAACGTCCCGAAAGAACTATTTCCAGAATTTTGTACGCCACTGCGAATTATATATTTGTTTCATTTGGGTTATTCACGCAATTTTTTTCATAAACATATTTTCATTTTCTAGGAATTACTTTTGTTACCCTGATTAGTCCACTAGGGAAACAAATACTGATAAAATAAAAGCCTGCAGCTATTTTAATCTGCAACGTGTATGTCAAAAAGTATTTAAATATTTTTTTTAATATACCACGTTCTCTTACAAATTCCTGACCCCATACAGATTGTCCTGAAAATTTGAGATTGTGAATTTTTAATAGCCATGAAAATATTTGTAAGATTTAAAACGAAAAACGTGGGGCGCGTGCAAAAGATAATTGATGCATGACTAGTTCATACAGATTGTCTTCAAAATTTGTGATTGTGAATTTTTAATAGCCATGAAAGTATTTATAAGATTTAAAAAGAAAAACGTGGAGCGCATGCAATAGATAATATAATTGATATTCACCTGAATCACTAACAATTTTATTGTACTGCAAATGATATTGTAACGTAAATAAACTTAACTTGGTTTTACTAATGTATTTCACACTTAATCTACAACTTGATTTATATTACTACGCCACTGTATAGCTCGATCGTATGGGCTCGTTCAGACTGTCCGTGCCATCTTGAGGGCTACCTATTTATCTCCGTCACAGAATTCCCGATCTTTCGAATTCCGGCAGTTGGCGACCAGCATGTTCCAATCGTTTCCAATATCGACCGTTGCTCTCCACGGCAGAGCGACTGGACTGTTCTCGAACATCTCCGGGGATGACCTCATCGCTGTCGACCGCAACGCGCGAGGCGACAGGTCCGGCCTAGGTTCGTTACATTGCCCCCTTCTTAAAGACATTTCGTCCCGAAATTTCATCCTTGGAGTGTGACGATATCTGCATGACTCCCCATATCTGCACCGTGAAGTTCGATGGAAGTAACACTCCACGGTCTTCATGATCGGTCGTGGAAGAGGGTTACAGCAAACCAAAATCTTGACGCCGCTGGATCTGAATATCGCCTCCAGCATACTTCTTATGACTCTCAGTCCAACCCATCAATACCACAGGACAATTTTGGAATTGCTAGATCCACCAGATTCTGGTCCACCATAGTATCTCTTAGTTTGGTGAGACTCTTCCGAACATCTTCATAGGACGGTTTATCTTGGGAATGCCTCTTGGTAACTAGGTAGTAGATGTTTCTCTGGCCTTTCTTCAACTGTAGCACCCACCAACTTCTGGATTCTGCTCCCGCAGTGTTTGGAGTTGACCAAATTTCTTGGAGAACACTACGGCGATGCCCCTGGACATTCGAAGATCTTCTGCCACACAGTGCGCTAGTGCGTAGTCAGCAGGCACCTCGAAAGGTCTCGTGACTCCTCTCTAGTAACCCCATGTAGAACTTTCTGCCCGTTTGAATACAAGGACATAAACTTCTCGAACGTCATATCATCCTCCGGTGGCTGAGGGTGCGAACTTGGTCATGGTTTCCAGCGTAAGGGGCCAACCTGTTGAAATGGACGACCCTTGGTTTCCCTCGGGGTGGGTTATGGATTCGGTACACAAGGTCGTTCATCCTTTTCACGATTTTTATACGGGCCTTCCCACGAGTTCCGCAACTTTGGTGATAGTCCACGACGACGTTTGGGGTTGTACAGCCAAACCAGGTCATCAACCTTGAATCCTCCAGCGTCGGCCTTGATGTCATAGGTCTTCTTCATTTTATCGCTGGCACTCTGGATGTTCAACCGGACTTGTTCGTGGATGTCGTTCATTCTCTGCCGAAGTTTGCTGACGTAGTCCTCTCCCGCAGTGTCTTGTCCTGGCGGTATCCCAAACTTCAGGTCACAAGGCAGTCGCAGTTCTCGGCCCATTATAATACTAGCAGGAGTTTGACCGGTTGACTCGTGTACTGCGGATCGATGGGTCATCAGGAACAAATGAAGATACTGGTCCCAGTCTCTTTGATGGTCAGAGACAACCTTGGACAAGTGGCGGTTGATCGTCCTGTTCATCCGTTCCACCATTCCATCGGACTGCGGATGTAGGGCCGTGGTTCTTGTCTTGCGGATGTTCAGCAGTAGACATATTTCTTGGAAAGGTTGGATTCGAAATTTCTGCTTGATCCGAGTGCAGCTCCATTTGGAATACCGAATCGACATATCCACTCTTTCACCAAGACGTCGGCGACGGTGATGGCTTCCTGGTTGGGCGGGGCATAGGCTTCCGCCCACTTACTGAAGTAGTCCATTGCCACAAGGATGTATTTATTCCCGTGGTCGGATACGGGAAACGGGCCGGCGATGTCAATGGCGATTCTCTCGAACGGGCTGCCTACGTTGTACTGACGCATCGGGGCCTTGGGTCGTATTCGAGGTCCATTGCTAGCAGCGCTTACAGCGCACTTTCTGCACCAGTCCTGGACGTCAGCTTGACAATTGGTCCAGTAAAACCGTTGCCTCACTTTCTGCAGGGTCTTCGTCACTCCCAGATGTCCTCCAGCGACTCCATCATGGATTTCCCGCAGCACTTCCTCTCTTCTGTTCATGGGAACAATTATTTGGCGTCTGTCTTCCCCACCAATATCGGCCTCCAACACACGTTTCAGGATCCCATTGTGCCCAATAGGACTTAACAGCCGGCGAGTAACCTGCGACTTCCTGCCATGATGGTCTTCGATTGCCCTTCTTCCAGCTGACAACTAAGCCAAGGTCGGGGTCTTTCTCTTGGTCTTTCTGGATCTTGCTGTCATTCCAGTTGTCATCCATTGCCGCGGTTCTACAAAGTGTTGCTTCTTTCTCTTCTGCTCGTCGGCAATGTGAGCAATCATCTGGACATGGTCTTCGCGACAGGCATCTGCATTCTTATGGCTAGTTCCGGCTCGATGTTCGATCTCGAAATCGAATTCTTGGAGTCTCTCGATCCAACGTGCCCTCAGGATTTTTGAACTGTAAGAGCCATTTGAGAGCTGCATGGTCAGTTCTCAACAGGAATCTTCTTCCATACACGTACTTGTAGAAGTGCTCCACTCCCTTTACAACAGCTAACAGCTCTCGCCTGGTGACACAGTAATTGCGCTCTGGTTTGCTAAGCGTCTTGCTGAAATAACCAATGACCTTCTCCTGTCCCTCCTGGATCTGAGATAGGACAGCTCCAAGTCCCACGTTGCTGGCGTCCGTATCCAAAATGAATTTCCCTTTGGGTAGGGGATAGCTCAGTACAGGTGCGTTGATCAAAGCTCCTTTCAGCTTCCTGAATGAGTCTTGACATTCTTCGGACCACTGGAACTTTGTTTGGCCCTCCGTGAGCTTGGTCAGTGGTTTAGCGATGTTGGCGAATCCCAGCACATATCGGCGATAGTATGTGCATAAACCCAGGAAACTTCGAAGTTGGTGAATGTCTTTTGGGATGGGCCAATCCTTAACAGCGTTGATCTTCTGGTCATCCACTGCTACTCCTTCCCCAGAGACAATGTGGCCGAGGTATCGTACTTCTTTTTGGAACAGATGGCATTTCTTAGGACTCAGCTTCAATCCGGAGTTCCTCAGTCGCAGGAATACTTCCCCCAAGTTTTTCACGTGGTCCTCGAACGATCTGCCGACCACAATTATGTCGTCGAGATACACTAGACACGTGTTCCATGAGAGTCCCTTCAGCACTGTCTCCATCAATCTTTCGAATGTGGCGGGAGCATTACAGAGCCCGAATGGCATAACGGTGAACTGCCACAATCCTGAGCCGATGGTAAAAGCAGTCTTTTCTCGATCTTCCTGAGCCAGTTCTGCTTGCCAATATCCACTCTTCAGATCAAGGGTCGAGAAATCGTGGAACCAGCCAACGTGTCTAGGGTGTCATCTATTCTCGGGAGAGGGTAACTGTCCTTCTTCGTGACATTATTAAGTTGGCGATAGTCTACACAAAAGCGTGTCGATCCATCCTTTTTTTTTCACCAGTACGACTGGAGGACCAGGGACTGTCAGATGGTTCGATAACTCCTTCTTTTCCCATATCGCTGACTATTTTGTCAGCCTCTTCCTTCTTGGCAAGAGGAAGTCTTCTTGCTGATTGCCGGATCGGTCGGGCACCCCAGTATCAATCTTGTGCTGGACCACATTAGTTCGACCTCCTTTTCCTTGTCCGGTATCGAAGATGTCTTGGTACTTTTACTAAATCTCTTAGTTTGGGCTGTTGAGCTGGTTTTATATCTTTGGAAGAGATGGCAACAAATTTTTCTAGTTCTGTGGGCAAGTTGTTGGGTTGGCTAATCGTACCTCGTACGCCCGGATCACAGATGAAACTGACGAGCAGTGCCCTAAAATTGTTCCTTTCTTTAAGGTCACTGGAAAGTAATTGACATTCATGACCCTTACCGGTACCAATTTTTCAGCACGTAACAGGGTTTTCCCTAGGGCAATCCCTCGTCAATTTTCTCATCATGAAGTTTGGGCTCGAACATCACCACGTCTCCACTGCTCGCACTCCCGTCCAGGCGAGCCTCAGGATGGTTTCAGCCCTCTCAGGTACGCTTACATCCTCAGCCAACAGCACACGGATCAACTCTTCACTTCTCCCATGAAGTATCAGCTCTTCTCCGTTGACACGTAGGACGCCGTCTTTGAAATCAATTCAAACCCTCTGGAATTCATGATGTCCATTCCGATGATTGCATCGTCTTCGATGTCCGCTACAAGTGCCTGATGTTTCACTTTAGTGCTGCCCAAAATTATTTCAATCGGTAGCTCGCCATATACAGTAGCTGGCTCCCCTGTTGCTGTGCGTAGCTTCAAGTTGTCGTTCAATTCGTTCCGGTGTTCTGGCAAAGGAAGGTCGAGAATTGTCCTAGTCGCACCTGTATCTAGCAGCATGGTGCAAGGCTCGTTATTGATGAGACCGTCTACGAAAACACCTCTGTTCTGTCGTTGCAGGATAGCGACATATGCGTTGTTAACCGGGGCTTGCTGGACACAGGCCGACGATTGCCCTTCTCGTCGACCTTCTTTGTTTTCCTGCATCGGAGTCGTGTTTTCGAATGTTGGACATTTGCTACGCACATGTCCAATTTTGCCAATTCAGCATCTTAGCTGTCTTTCTCAGGGAACACTTCCTTAATCCACTTTCCTTATGGCAGCTTCCAAATTAGCAGGCTCCTGTGAGTCTTCCTCAATCATTCGGACTTTACTCTGGCTTTTGCAAGATTGTTTCGCTGCCTCGAATTCCAAAGCGCGTGCCAGTGCGTCTACGAGATGTGTTGGACGGGCTAGTGTCAATGCTTGTCTGGTTTCTTGGTCACGGAGTCCATCCAGGAATGCTTGAACCGCTAGTCGCTCCATTACATTTTCTGGTGTGGTTGGATATGCGAGACGAACCAAGCGTGCAATGTCAGTTCGAATTCTTGTAAGGATTCGCCCGATTTTGGCAGCGATTTTTCAGCTGGGAGTGGTATACGTGTTCCAAATGGGCGTGGCCATATCGTAATTCTAGATGTTTAATCAGCTGATCATAGTCCTCCTGTTCTTGGGCGGTGAGAGTTTGTAGAATATTTGTCGCTTCTCCACGTAATGCAAGTGTCAGTGCTGCAGCTCTTTCCCCTGCATTCCATCCGTTTGCTTTGGCCGCTGCTTCAAACTGCCGGCGGTAATTTGCCAATGGAGTTTTCCGTCGAACTGGGGGCGGCTTCATGGAAAGCTTCCCTATTTCTGAAATGACCTTGACATCTTTTATACCCTCTTGAACTTTATCCAAGTTCAAACTCAAGTCCAGCATTTCTTTTTCGTTAACCATCTCTGTGGAGGGCGCACTATTAATTCGTTTTCCAGCTTACTGATCGTTTCCTTTATTTTGTCCATTTCTGCCTCGACCCCATCATTGATTTTATCTACCTCCGTGTTCATTTGCTCCCTAATTTTATCTATCTCTGTCTCAACGGTTCCCATTCTTTCTTCTAGAAAATTAGCCACACCACACAATTCTTTTTTTAGGCCTTCTGTGTTTCCAGGAACTTCTCTTCCAGGCTTCTTGAATTTTCTAGAAGCTTCTCTTCCAGATTTCTAGAATTTTCTTCAAGCTTCTCTTCCAGATTTCTAGCATTTTCTTCCAGGCTTCTTGAATTTTCTAGAAGCTTCTCTTCCAGATTTCTAGAATTTTCTTGAAGCTTCTCTTCCAGATTTCTAGCATTTTCTTCCAGACTTCTTGAATTTTCTAGAAGCTTCTATTATCGGACTCAAATCACCTCCGGGAACTTCGAATAAAAATGTTTCGGGGTCCTCACCTTCTTGTATAAGTCCTTCTGCAAGTCTTTCCTGGAGTACTTGCTTTTTACCCGTTGTTTCCCGTTCCTTTCCTCCAATTCCTGTTTCAATTCCGCTACCTTCAAGTCCCAGGCGCACTTTCCTTGAACACATTTTGTCTTTGACGAGGTATCAGTCTGTTTCACACGAAAAAGTTTATCAGTTTGTTAAAAATTCACTTCGCGAATTCTTTTCCACGGGCCACCAGTCTATTGTCTGTTTCACGCGAAGAGTGTATCAGTTTATATTCCCACGCACAATTGTCCACTTCGCGAAAACCGGGCCACTGTCTATTTTCTGTTTCACGCCAACAGTGTATCAGTTTATATTCCCACGCACAATTGTCCACTTCGCGAAAACCGGGCCACTGTCTATTTTGGGCGTACACAAAGGTCTATCAATTTATTTTTCTGACTATCCACTCCACGATCACTTGTTTATTTTCAAAATCTCACTTCCGACACCAATTGTAACGTAAATAAACTTAACTTGGTTTTACTAATTTATTTCACACTTAATCTACAACTTAATTTATATTACTACGCCACTGTATAGCTCGATCGTATGGGCTCGTTCAGACTGTCAGTGCCATCTCCGTCACAGAATTCCCGATCTTTCGAATTCCGGCAGTTGGCGACCAGCATGTTCCAATCGTTTCCAATATCGACCGTTGCTCTCCACGGCAGAGCGACTGGACTGTTCTCGAACATCTCCGGGGATGACCTCATCGCTGTCGACCGCAACGCGCGAGGCGACAGGTCCGGCCTAGGTTCGTTACAATATGAAATGTGTGCGTTTTCTCAACGACAACTACTCCCTAAATGCATGCGCCCCACGTTTTTCGTTTTAAATCTTACAACTATTCTTATAGCTATTAAAAATTCACAATCACAAATTATCAGGACAATCTGTATGGGGTTAGGAATCTTTATGGAGTTATAAATCTGTATGGGGCTGGGAAAAATTATTTTATAGTTTTTAGTCCGTTTTATAAACGTGGAATATTAGAAATTATTAAATATTTATTTTCTGCTTTTTAGTCATGTGGTGCGAAATTTTGCAATGATTTTAAACATCTTGATGAGATTATGACAGAGACATGTGGAAAATTTCAGGTTTATTTCAGTTAGTTCAAATGAAAATCGATTTCTTCTTACTATTATTATCAATGCAGACAAACAAACAAACGGACAAACTATTTGAATTTACCTTTTTTGGCTTTCGGACTATGTTCCGTTCTTTACCATTTTTGCAAGATACTGAAATTAATCGTAAAATTTGTACGATCTCTGAATATATTGTATGTCAATTATCTGTTTGATAGATGATGGAGCAAAAAGTGCTATAATACCCAGTGTTTATTGCAAATCCTTAGGATTCTTATTCAGCAATAGTATCTAATCGCTGTCAGTAATCAATAGAAGAAGCCAATTGAAGATAAATTTAAAATTTTAAAAAAAAATGAGTATAAAATGGACAAGCTGTTTGGATTTCCTAAGAAAATGCTCGAAAAAGGAAAATGTTTGGGTACCCTTTTCTCACAGTGGAAATCATTATGAAATAATTGCCCTATAGTAATTGTTATATATTCACTAATGAACCCATCCGCTCCAAAAAACCTACTACAAATAAAAAACAAAACAGAATATATTTTTCATCAAATATTTGAAGCTCCGGTAAGAACTGTAGATAATCAGATGGCTGGTAAAGAATGGCTTTTTTGTTTGAATATGTAATTGATTCATGGCAGATAACTATAGGGATGCTAGAGACTGCGTGGGGGGGGGGGGATGCCAAGTGTCAAAAATATTTTCACTACAAGGTGGAAAAACATTGTAAGGTGTTTCGTCAGTTAGCTCTCTTCAAAAAATACTACAAAAATCATATCTTATGAAGTATAACGAGTTGTGGAGTTTCGAAATGGTAGTCGCAGCCTAGTCTCCTTAATTCTGGGGTTATCAAAAATTGATTGAATCCCTCTGAAAAATTCTAGAAATCTGCGTTCATAAAACACTCCCATCGGGCTCAGACTTCACCCGGGCTGCTGCTGTATTATCGTGGAAGTTTTTGATTGATAGGAATTTCGAATTGTTGTTTTGTAGACAATAGCTTCTTCTACCTTCAAGAAATACAACACGTATACCGAACAATGGTTGAATTTTTGTGATTTGAAAATAATATATCTCTATATTCGGGGTGATCATCCCAAAAGCGAAATAAAGGTCGGCTCTTTCTTGCATATACATAATAGCTGTTATACAGAATTATATAGAATGGAAGGGATTACAAAGATATGCAAAATAACCTATTTTGAGATATCTATCGCCGAGGCTAAAATCATTTTTGGGTCTAATCACAAGGAAAAGATTCTAAATGTTGGCTTTAATTAACATTCCAAATAATTTGATACCGTCATACGTATTCCAGATCTTCATAAAAGACATCTAGTGCTGGAAAACTGAATCCGGGAGTGCAAATCACTGTTTTCTGCGATAAAACAAAAAAGTCTAAAAATTTCTGAAGGTGGTCGGAAAATATGCGGCAATGAAATGTTGTTCATAGCTTTCAAAATGTCGCCTCATGCAACATCTAACTAACCCAAAGTAGATAAGGTGATACATTAACAGGAGAATCGAGAGTAAAAACTTCTATATCGAATAACTTCAAATCAGACGTGCAGCTTACAGACCAGAACTATCAACACTGTGTTGTGCTACTGGTTGAACAGGAGCTTCAACAGAAATAGTTCTTATATAAATTAATCATTCCATCGGATGTTTATATTAAAAAAAGTTTTTTTAATCATCCATTCTGACTGTTTATATCATAACAAAAATGTTATTTTGCAACACAGGTTTTCTCAATCGAGGCAAAAAACACGTTCAGAACTTTCGAGTCGAACTACAAAATCGCTGAACGGACCCAATTTCAAAATATCTTTAACAATCACTTGGTTATTGATGATATATCGAGGACTGATGCTGAAATACAATTTACCGATCCAATGAACTAACCTAAGTCAATTTCGATCGTAATTGTATGAGGCACACAGTCCGAAAATATATCATCCCGACCCTCCCTTCTTTACGAATAACCGGCAACTCTGAACTGGATGATCTGTACAACATGACCCCGGTAGATAAACGAAGGGGGTAGGCAGGTATTTGTTTAGACCTGGTTGCATGGATTTATCTTCGGAGTATGCCTCATACAAACGAACTTTACTTATTAATTATGGAAGATATTGTTACAAAAATGAGCATACTACGCCCCTGCGAGTTTATTACGCGCCAGACCAACCATTGGGAAATTTCGGTGACAAACATCGAATGGTCTAGATGTTCCCACGAACTGCTCGATGATTCTGGAAGCCAAGAACGAGAATACATAAAGTAGTGAGTCATCCCATTCAAGTGACAGTAATTCAGTCATAGCGAGTTTAAGGTGAATTTAGTGCAGTGCGGTCACGGTATATTTTAGTAGTAAACTGTGATCGAGTATTTTATTATTAGAGTGCATTATTGTGTGTATTTCAATAAACGAACCACACTTTCGTTCCAATATCAATGGAAGAGTAGGCAATGAAAATGAGGGAATATATGAATATATGGGAAAAGAAGGTGAAGATGGGAAAAATAATAACAGAGAAAGGATTATAAAATTGTGTATAGAATATAAATTATTGACTATTTCTTAATCATTAATGAATAAAAAAGTCAATAGACAGGCTAAGATAAGAAGTGATCATTGCTCAAAATGGACATGAAGGATGGGAAAAGGAAATATGGATAGTAAACGAACAAAAATAAATGGAAACATAAGGAATTATAGGTTGAGAATTACAGTGCCAACAGAAATTCCAGGAGATAACATGAAAAAAAAACTTGATCAAGACAAATGGCAAGACTTCAAAAATATATTATTTAAATCAGCTATGGAATAACAAGGATTTATAACAAAAATTTGAAGAATGGTGGATAAAAAACTACAAACAAAAATTAAAGACAAGAAGGGAGCATGAAAAAGTATCTGAATACAAATAAAATAAAATATTAGGTATATAAAAAAAAATAGAGATAACAGTTAAAAGAAGCAAACTAGAATATTTGGAATCAAAATGAGAGAAAAGTTAAGGGAGAGTAGGAAGATATTTTATGGAACATTGATCTGACGCAAAATAAGGAATATAACATGATAGGCATAAAACAAGGAAATTTACACAGTAGATAAAATAATGGAAAGGTGGAGAAAATATTTTGAAAAACTGACAGAAGCAGAAGATAATGAAATAAACGAAAATAAAAACGAAATCAGGAATAGAACAAATCAGAGAAGAGGAAGTTATTGTGCAATAAAGAAGCTAAAACTAGGAAGATCACCAGGAAGGGATGAAGGAATAAAACCATTTGCAGAAATAATGAACGAGTTAGTATGAAATAAAAGGATAACAAAATAATGGAATTCGGAGTTCGGAGTTCGGCTGCCTAAAAACGAAGATAAAAGAAATTATGCAAATTATAGAGGTATTACTCTATCAAGTATACCATTCCAAGATAATGGCCAGAATAATTGAGTAAAGAATAAGAGACTTAATATTTATAATCAGAGCATCTAGAGAGAAAAAAAGGTATACGCCTACGTTTTAAAGATATCGAAAAAACATTCGAGTATGAAAACTAACCAGAAAAATATTAAGAAAAGTTAACAGAAAAGTAGTAAGACCATCAAAGACGTATAGCAATGAAACATGGAACCTAACACAAAAGAATAAAAACTGAATAAAGGCAAATGATATTTCTTAGCAAAATCTAAGGCAAAACAAGAAGAGATAGGATAAAGAACGAAACGTTTAGACAAGAACTGCCTATAAACAACAATATAATGGAAGGATCGTTGAAATGGTTCGGCCATGTAGGTATGTAGGATGCCAAATGAAGGTATATGAAACAGGAGAACAGGGGAAAAACTATCAGGGCACACCACGAAAGGAATGGAAAGAAAGGGAATACCATTGGGTGGAATTGAAGGATTTCAACAATACATGAAAAACTGGAGAACGAATTATATGAGACAATGCAATTAACCCCAACTGTCTTAAGTCTGACGGTAAAAAGGCATAAGAATAAGTAAATGCAATGGAATGGGAGCGGTTGTAAAGTTTGTGATTGATGTGGTCGAACACCGTTGAGTAACACTGATAGACATAGTTTGTTATTGTCAATAGAAATGTGCACACCAACCAAAACTTTCAGCCGTTCTACAACTATGGTCAGATCGACATCCCAATTGACAGGATGGCAATATATCAAACTGACTTAAAAGACTTCCCATTTGTATGTTCCATATGTTTTCTAAAACTTTTGAGATTTTACCCAAAATAACAAGTAGATATAGGTCATTCATATTTTCGGCATTAGTGTCTTTCTTCAACATGCATAAGGCGTTCTGGAATTAATTTCCGAGTTTTTTAATATATATCTTTAGAGAACTTTGCCTTGAGTTTGAACTTAACTTTCAAATTAGCCGTTATCCACGGTGCTTTTCAATTTATTTCAGTTTTCAAAATCAGTTGACTTTTCTGAGTATACAGATATACATCATTTGTAGAGAAATATTCATTTCCAAAACAATTGAATAAAATTGTGCTTTAAAAAATGTATACATTTCATATTCATGAGTTCCCATATCAGAATTCAGAATATCCTAATTTGTTAATCGCCACTCTCCCTATGTTTCAATTAACGCTCCATAAATCACAGGATACCAGCAATTACTACTGATTGTAATGCCCATTTCATTCCACAATAATTCTTTCGACACTATGTGCTCATTACCTAATATCAGAACGCTAATTGAATAATGAATTATAATTAAAAAATAAATAAATAGCAGGCACCTACCGCACGCTGTAGAGAACAAGGTGTTGATGAGCGAAAAGTATGTTTCACCTACACACCAACAAATTAATATGAACGCCATAAATCACAAATATACGAGCGTTATAGCATGAAGAAAGTTTCACTCTCTTTTATGATTTACAATTACAATATATTCATATTCATTTATATTCCATTTGAAGATGGTAGTGAGTATGAGTTCATCAATGACAGTGTATTTTTCTAAATTTCCAAAAAATCAAATACAAAAAAAAAATAGCTTAATTAAAACTTGTTTATGGACTATCTTTATAGTCAAATTTCATAAAGCCTTCGGAATATTACGGGGAACTCGTAGGGAATAGTACAAAAGGGCTGTTCATAAAATACGTCACGGTAAATTTTGCCTTTTTGGACCGGGGGGCCCTTTCGTCACACTTTCTGTGACCCCCCTATAAATATCACGTCACGAAAGCGAGAACCCCATGATTTATTGCGATTAATAGAACACAAATATTGATATTTGAAAAAAATTATTTTTTCAATCATAAAATTCAAATAAATCAATAAATATCAAAAATAACCAACAAACAAATAATGTTTTCATTTATCAGAAGTCCAAGGATATTTTAAATGCTCAGCAATATCTATGAATGGCATTGAAGTTATCTTATTCATCCTCGAAACTACCACTTACCTCATCTTCATCTAACCACTCTGCATTGTCTATACCAGCGCTTCCATCTTCTATTTGTAAACAAAACTGATATCACAAAAAACTAAAAGACAGTCCTGATATACTTTTGAACTCAGATATTATATACTTGAATGCTCAAAGTTTTTTGAAAAATATGGATCAAATCGTAGAATGTCTGGTTCCCTATAGTACCAGCTTGATTTTACAAGAACAACTCAGAATATTACTGATGCTGAATTATGAAGAATGAAAATTACGTTCTGGTCCGCTGAGACTCAACAAGTAGGCACTCTGGTGGGGTTTTATTATAAATAAAAGATAATATCAAATATTCAGTGTTCAGTTGTGTGGAAACTACTGGTGCAAAGTACTGAAAATTCACTTCAGCACATCACCCTGGTTGATTGGTTGCTTGTACCACTCGCCATCAAGTTCAGATGTAGCTTTTTTAGAACATTTCGAAGACATATGCGTTAGTATTTTTTCTACGAATCAACGTTGTATTTTGTTGGGTGATTTCAATCTAAATTATTTAGATAATGGATTCTATGTCAAGAAAATGAAAGATATTTTAACAGTCTATGGTATTAGTCAATATATAACAGAACCAACACGGGTAACAATAAATAGTAAAACTTTGATAGACTATGTATTGTCGAATCAAAATAACTTTTTTACAAAAGTGCATGACTCTCCAAAAATAACAGACCATTCGGTAATCACTGTACAATTGTTTAATAAAAACAACGTTAGAAGTCAATCGTCTAAAATGTATAGGAATTTTTCTCAGAATAATCTCGATATTATAAGTAACTTGATCTCATATAACTGGTTAATGGATTGTGTGATGTAAATATTCTATATCAAGAACTCTCAAATAACTGCAATGAAGTTGTGAATTTTATCTGCCCAATTCAGGTTTGTAATTATAAAAGTAATCTACCTTGGTTTGATAATGAAGTTTTTACGAAAATAAATAAACGCGATGGAGCATATAGAACTTTCAGAAGGTGTTCATCAGAAGAAGATAGATTACGTGAATGGAAACCTTCAAAAAGTATAGAAATTTCATTCATTAAATAAATTCAGAAAGTAAATGGATAACAATAGACATATTTATTATGGCTGTATTTCTTGATGAAAAGAGCATTTGAAACAATCGACAGGAACATATTACTATCGAAATTGAGTCAGTATGGGGTTGGTGGAGAAGTATATAACTGGCTGGCCGATTATCTTATTTGCAGAAAACAGAGAGTTAGAGTAGGCAATTCATTGTCGAATGAAATAGAAAACACGCTCGGAGTACCTCAGGGTAGTGCACTAGGCCCCATCTTATTATCCTATATCTTAATGATATGAATCTTTATATTGATTGCGAGTTCATAAACTGTTTGTGATGACACCTTACTAGCCTGCAGTGATTCAAAATAAACAGGGCAATTAATAAAATGAACTCCATATTATCAGCTGCTCAGGAATATCTAAAATTCAACAAACTTAAATTGAACGTGTCTAAAACTAAAGCTATGATAATAACCACTAAATTAAAACACAAGTCCTTAAACTCTGAGGACATAAACTTAATCATGAGCAATGAGAGAATTGAAGTGGTCAAAACAGTGAAGTATTTAGGCTTTCAGCTAGAATACCTTATCTATTGAAGATCATTTTGAATACATAAAGAAAAAAATATCTACAAAACTATATTTCTTTTCGAGAATTGCAATCAATATATCAATGGAAACCAAAATGACTGTCTATAAATCCATTATCCAACCACATTTTGACCACTGTGCATCAATTCTATATCTGTTTAATCTCAACAAACTATCCCAGCTCCAAATACTCCAAAATCGTGGAATGCTATCATACTGAAGTCAAACGGTTACACCCCAATTGACATTATGCTGAATACATTACAATGGCTCACTGTTTTCCAAATATTATACTATTTTTTAAATTCATAATTACCTAACCCAGAATAGGAATAATCTGCATGTAACAAGAACAAATCATAATAATACCATGAATTATTTTTCAAATGTTTTAATGAATATAAAAAACTGCATACTTAATAAAAAAATAGTATTTCACTGAATACTTTCAAAAGGGATTTGATATAACTCATAAAAACAAAATAATTGACTGCCTAAACATTTTTATTTGTTGCCCAATTGTTGTCATTTCTTGTAGTTCTTTTAGTTTTAGTTTTTCTATGAATTGTGTTATATAGGTACCTATATTTCTAATTATATTCTTAATTTTTAATATATTATATTTTTTGTAATCTACCATGTAATCTTCACATTTTTTTAAATTCATTTTCGATGTTATTTTTACATACTGTTTTATATCTATTTACTATTTTTATTGTATATTAGTACATCCTACTTCAAATAAATATATCTATCTAAAAGGCCCTACCTAGCAACTACAGACCTATCGCACTGCTATCTATTATTTCAAAGGTCATGGAAAAAGCCATCAACATCGAGCTCATGAAATATCTGGAAGACTCAGGAATTGTCAACGATAGGCAATATGGCTTCCGCCATCAGAGATCAACTGGTGACCTGCTCGCTTACGTCTCACATATATGGCAGCTATCTATTGAAAAGCATGGAGAAACTTTAGCTGTGGCATTAGATATCTCCAAGGCGTTCGATCGAGTTTGGCACCAGGGACTCCTCGCCAAGCTTCCGTCTTATGGCTTGCCCCCTCAGCTGTGTTCTCTGCTTGCTAGTTTTCTCTCAAACAGGTCTCTCCATGTAGTGGTCGATGGAGTTTCATCTGACACTCTACTCATAAATGCTGGTGTTCCGCAAGGATCCATTCCCGCACCAACACTATTTCTACTTCACATCAACGACCTGTTGAAAGCAACTTCATGTCCAGTACACAGCTTTGCCGATGATAGTACCCTCCATACCGCTTTCTCTTCCAGGGCCCCTATATCAGCCCGTGAAACCAGAAATGAACGAGGAAGAAATGTTAATAATATAAATATGGACTTGGCAACAATTCTCGAATGGGGATCTAATAACTTGGTAGAATTCAATGCAAACAAAACACAAGCATGTCTTTTCTCTAGAAAAGCCGATCTCACTGTGCCTAACATAACTTTGTCAGGAGTAACCATACCACTGAAGCCATCCATATCGATGCTTGGTATTACTATCAGCAATAACCTTTCCTGGGAAAATCACGTGAGGTCCATTGCCAGAAGTGCATCCCAAAAACTTGGTTTTCTGTTTCGGAGTAACCATACCACTGAAGCCATCCATATCGATGTTTGGTTTTCCTGAGGCACCCCCAGTCAGCTGCTTATGATCTATAAGGCACAGATCCGACCTGTCCTGGAATACTGTTCCCATATTTGGAGTGCGGCACCTAAACATATCCTGAGGCTATTGGATTCTGTCCAAAAAAGAGCAATTCGTCTCGTCGGTGATGCCTCGCTTACAAACTCGCTCACATGTCTGGAACACCGTAGAAAAGTTGGCGATTTGTCTCTATTTTATAGATATTTTCATGGGCGATGCTCTTCTGAAATATCAACAATCGTTCCTGCTTTGGCAGTCTCTTCGAGATTAACCCGTCAAGTTCAGTCATCACACCCCTTCGTGGTCACTTTGGAAACCTGCAGAACATCACTTTCCAAAGACTCGTTCATCCAACGAACAGCGAGGCTTTGGAACTCATTGCCTAGGGAGGTGTTCCCCGAGGCATACAACCTTCAGAAATTTAAGAAGAACACCAACTCCTACCTTCTTTCCCTAGGTTCCCACGATGTTCTCTGAACATTACAGGATATCCCTCTTCGTGGGAACCAGAACATAAAAAAAAAAAAAAAATATAATATGCATAATAGCTCTCGAGCTCGACGAGCTGCAATACGACTTGGCTATATACGACGAACCACCTCATCGTTTTCGTTTCGGATGCAAATGTTTTAAATGTTGCAGTAAAGTTTTGTTAGACGTGTGATATAGACCACATTCTTAACATGTTCAGTAAAAAAAAAAAAAAATGTCGAGAAAAAAAGTAAAGTAGAATTGTGTGATGAAATGCGAACGTCACGTTTCCTTAGACCTCCCCCTTGTCACATTTTGTCACAACAAGTGATACCCCTCCCCCCTGTAAGCGAACGTATTTTAGGAACGGCCCCAAAGCAAGGATTTTGTGCATTTTGAAACAGTCTCATTGGGCTTTTTCCGTCTCCAGGAGATACTGCGGCAACTTGAGATAATTGGATTTATATAATAATGTATTGTTATGGTTCGCATTATATATTATATCTAAAAATGGAACTCAAATTGTAGAATATATAGTTTGTCAACTAAGATTAAAACCAATTTTGGTATACCGCAGGGCTCAATTCTTTGCCCAATGTTTTTCATGCTGTTCATCAACGATATAATAGCAGCTCTGTACGCGTGGATTTCAAGGTCATATTTTTTGTACGGTTTTTTTATTCAATGCAAGAAATTTGCAAAATACAATTTTGATAAATATTTCTTGTTTCTCAATATTACCTAAGTGAAAATAATCCATATTAGTGCATATGGAATTTTAAGAAAATTTCTTCCCAATTTTGTTAGCTGATTTTGGATGATGAATCGGTCAAAGGGCCATTATTATGGCTTCTTTATTTATATCTGCAAGCTATTGGGCAAAATGTCTTAATATCCCAATTCTCGAATTCCAAATTATAGTCTAGTCAACAAGTGCTTTTTGGACCAACTTTTTTCAGCAGTCTCCGAAAATTATGATCGAGGTGTCATTCGATTCGGAATGACATCTAAATGATTTTTGAAAAAAAAGGAAGTTCCGCTTGCAAAAATTGTAAAAGTTATTAACAATTAACTAAAAAAAAAGGGGGATTTTGCAAATATCTCAAAAACTAATCAAGATTTTTCAAATATGAAAAAAGATTCAAAAAGAGGATGAAATTTCCTAAAAAAAGTCTCGATTCCCGGAATTGTAGGATTAATATTTATAATTTTCCCAGAGGGTGAAAATACGGCCGAAAACGGGTACTCTGGCTTGGGCAAGCCGCGCCCACTTTGGACACTTTAACAATAAAAATTATTTAAGCATACTAAATATGAAAATAAAAAATTGAAAAAATTCAGACACTAACTGAACAGATGAATGAACAATAATCCGCTTGAAAAAAAATTTTTATCACAATTTTTCAATTAGTTATTCAATAGTTAATTAATAATTTTTTTCTGCTTGAACATGAACATTGCAAGTGTGATAATTGTTAAACTATAAATTTAAGATTTTTTTCCTCTCTTGGAGCAATTCTTGAAAGGCTTCAGAATAGAACCCCGTTGGAAGAATTAAAACATTTTCATTTTTCAGTTTTTTATTAATAATTTTTGTTGTTGCAAAATTAAATACTTAAATTAATCATTGAAAAAAAATTTTTTTTTCAAATATTATTAACGATCCGTTTTTATGTTATCAGAAACTGCATAGAAATAATTTTAAAAAAAATGTATCTCTAATTGTTTAAAAAATTGTTATAAACAAATGCGTTGTTTATAAGATAATTGTTTTTTTTTAATGGCATTTCAATCTTTGATACAAATAATGATTTTTTAAAGAAAAATTGTTCCATAAAAAAAAATGTATTGCTCAAAAACGTATTTGTTAATTAACAATTATTTTCTCCAACTTCTAATTAATATTGAGGAACCATTTTTTCTTTAAAAATTTTTTTTTTTTTATATAAAAAAAATATTTAATTAATTTTTCATTTTTATGCAATAAACAATTTGTTATAAACAAATAAATTTTACCTTATTTTTTTTTTTAAAAAAATTTTTTTTTTTTTATTATAATTATTTTATTTATATTTTTTAAAACATCTCATTCTTACCTGGTTTTTCATCCTTAAAATTTGTTCTTTATCTAATGGAGAATGAATACCAGGTAAGAATGACGAAGTTACAGAGAACTTATATTTAAAAATTAAAAAAAAATAATAAAACAAAATTAAAAAAAAAACATGTTTGCTTTTGTGACAGAAAGTAGAATAGAAAAAAAAATATAAGGTAAAAATTTATTTGTTTATAACAAATTGTTTATTGCAGAAGCAATGAAAAATTAAATAAAATGATTTTTTTTTATATCAAAAAGAAAAACAAATAATGATTTTTGAAGAAAAAATGGTTCCTTAATATTAATTAGAAGTTGGAGAAAATAATTGTTAATTAACAAATGCGTTTTTAAGCAATACATTTTTTTTTATGGAACAATTTTCTTTTAAAAATCATTATTTGCATCAAAGATTAGAATTCCATAAAAAAAAACAATTATCTTATAAACAACGCATTTGTTTATAACAATTTTTTAAACAATTAGAGATAAAAAAAATTAAAAATTATTTCTATGCAGTTTCTGATAACATAAAAAAGGATCGTTAATAATATTTGAAAAAAAACATTTTTTTCAATGATTAATTTAAGTATTTAATTTTGCAACAACGAAAATTATTAATAAAAAACTGAAAAATGAAAAAAAAAAAAAATTTTCCAATGGGGTTCTATTCTAAAGCCTTTCAAAAATTGCTCCAAGAGAGGAAAAAAATCTTAAATTGTTTAAAATTATCACACTTGCAATGTTCATGTTCAAGCAGAAAAAAAATATTAATTAACTATTGAATAACTAATTGAAAAATTGTGATAAAAATTTTTTTCAAGCGGATTATTGTTCATGCATCTGTTCAGTTAGTGTCTGAATGTTTTCAATTTTTTATTTTCATATTTAGTATGCTTAAATAATTTTTATTGTTAAAGTGTCCAAAGTAGTTTTCAGCCGTATTTTCATCCCTCTGGGAAAATTATAAATATTGATCCTACAATTCCGGGAATCGAGACTTTTTTTAGGAAATTTCCTCCTCTTTTTGAATCTTTTTTCAGATTTGAAAAATCTTGATTAGTTTTTGAGATATTTGCAAAAAAACAAAGCCCCCCTTTTTTTAGTTAATTGTTAATAACTTTTACAATTTTTGCAAGCGGAACTTCATTTTTTTCAAAAATCATCTAGATGTCATTTCGAATCGAATGACACCTCGATCATAATTTTTGGAGACTGCTGAAAAAAGTTGGTCCAAAAAGCACTTGTTGACTAGACTATTACCTTGGATTTTTGCAATTCTAGTGAATCTGACGAAAATATGACATAAAATTCACTTTCGCTAAATTCAGCGCCGACCTATTCTAAGGTTTCCTTTATATATTGACACACAACTTTTTCTAGATTCAAGTTGAAACATTGCAAACCAACAAAACAATAAAAAATTAACGATTTCAAAAATAAAAATTATTCAAATATTCAGGGGGTAGTTTTAACCACTTAGGATTCTAATTTTGAAAAATATTTTTCAATACGTTCCTACATCTGGAATGTAACCCTCTTGCAAAAATTTCATTGCAAGAATTTTGGACCATTCTGATGTTATAGGAGTATTAAACGGAGAATTGCATACAATAATAATTTTATTTTCAATATACTTATATAACTGAATCTTATTCAAACAATATGAGTAACAGGTCAGCTAAGACTATGAAAGAATTTCCAGAATCATTGAATATCGTTATTTGTCCTTGACCTAATTTTCCTCCCCGCGAAGTATTTCAGCTCCAGTTCCATGTTGTTTCCCAGTGTACCAGATATTCGTATTTACCAGGTGTCACGTGGTCCGTATCATTTTTAATGAATGATCCGAAAATTATGTGTTCCCCGTTCTCTTCTAGCTCGGGATTAACCAATTCTCGTTTGCAGTACAGATTGTTTGGTGTTAGCCACCTTTCTCTTCAACTGTTGGTTTCCATTTAATCATGAATCCATTGAAGATAATCAACCTCTCCCGACACTTCTATTTGTTCAACGTGGAGAATAAAAGGCCCCTTTCCATCGAGTTTTGTTAGGATATCTTTGAGTATATTATGTTTGTATTTGATTATGATCAGTGTGCCTTCCAGAGGGATAATCGAAAAGAGGGATACTATATCAAGAAACTGATAACCTTGTGAACTTCAGTATAGTATCTTCACGGACATCCCCCTCTGGCAGACACTCTGGACATCCTCAAATTCAGACATAATATACCCAAAGATACCCTAACCCTCATCAACCATTGTATAAAGTAAAAATTTCATAGGAAAAATCTGTTTATTACACGCTTTATATTAGCTTCACTTGTATGTTTGTTTGTTTGTTTGTTTGTTTGTAACCGACTCCTTTGGGCGCGATTTTGACCCACTTCCAGACGTCCGAATGATTTGAAATTTGGCAGGTGTACATAATTCCGGTGACAATGCATTAAGAAATTTTGTGTGCGAAAAAAAACAAAATGGCGACTCCAATATGGCGGACGAGTTTTGCGATTATGGTCCGATTCGCTTCAAAATTGGTATCTGAGGGTTTTCTTGGTCGGAGCATTAAGAAATTTTGTGTGCGAAAAAAAACAAAATGGCGGCTTTAAAATGGCGGCCGAGTTTTGTGATTATGGTCTGATTCTATTCAAAATTGGTGTGGGGTTTTTGGGGTCGAATATTATGATTCTTCTGTAAAAATTGAAAAATTCAAGATGGCGGCTTTAAAATGGCGGCCGAGTTTTGTGATTATGGTCTGATTCTATTCAAAATTGGCAAGTGGGGGTTTTTGGGGTCGAAAATTACGATTACCTAATTTGATAAGATTATTCCATTTTTTGCAAAAAAATAATAAAAATATAGTTTAAAAAAAAATAAAAAAACACTTTTATAAATAAACCACACTAAAAAGTAAGAAATAAATAATAGTTTAAAAAAACAAAAAAACACGCTTTTATAGAAAACCAGACTAAAAAAATTAAAAATAAGAAAAACATTTATTTTATATTTAAAAAAGCGTGGGGTGCATGGTATCAATAATCGTATAGTACATTACACACCTAGGGCAGTGAAGTAAGAAATGTCTCAGATCACAGGTAATTGTTGGCCAAGGCGATATCATGCACTCCACGCTTTTTTTAATATAAAATAAATTTTTTTCTTATTTTCTATTTTTTTAGTCGGGTTTTCCTAAAAAAGCGTGTTTTTTAGTTTTTTTAAACTATTATTTATTTTTTTATGGATTATCAACTGTTATATATGAGCTGTTCCTGAGCTCCACAACTTTTATTTGGAAAGTTTTTCTCTAAATGTACACAAACAGAAAATCACTGTAAAATTACCATTGATGTTTTCCAATGTAATTGATCATTTTCGTTTGCCCTGTATGATTCTTCCATAAGAGGTTCTTTCTTTCATGTCTACATCTCTATGTATGAGTTTGTTCAATACGTGAGTGGACTTCAATACATGAGTGGACTTTCAGAAGTGTTATAGATCTGAGTTTTTTACTTTTTGATAGTTTTATGGATTTTTTAGTTGAACCAAACCGAAAGGAAACCAGTTTGGTTATAATTTTTGCCTTCGAGTATGTGGAAAATTGCACTTTTTTTATGATTTGTCGTGTGGAAAGAATCACTTTTCCGCACTAGTGTGGAAAAGTACTTTTTTCCAATACTTACGTCTGGCTACAGCATAATATGTTTCCAATACTTACGTCAAAAATGTGTCATTTTTGATGACTTTTAAATGTTAAAAGTAGGCTATTTTTGAACAAAGTGCAAAAAAAAAATCTGCACGGCGTGCAAAGAAGTACAGACCTACGCTTTTTAAATAAAGCACCCTGACAACCTAATATTTGTTCAAATTTTTCCTGGTAGGTATGTATTGCGAATGACTGAAATAATTTTGCTTAATGTCACTGTCACTGCCAAAACAATAAAAATTTGTCGTTTGCTTTCAAAACGTTAATAATGAAGGATATTTTCATTTTTATATTAAAAAAACAAAGTATTGGAAAATAGTTATTTGTGCAACCAGTTGGGAAAAGCACTATTTTTCCTAATGAGCGAATTTCTGCGGAACGAGCGAAGCGAGTTCCGCAAAAGAAAGCGAGTTACGAAAAATAGGGTTTCCCAACGTGTTTCACGCAATATTTTTTCTAATTTTGATATGTGATCCTTGTTAATTCAAGTTAAAAATATAAAAAATACATATTTAAAAAAACTGAAGAACACGCTTTTAACGCACTAAAAATTAAAAAATAATTTTAATATTCAACGACTATGCCTATGGGTGCTTTTTGGTTACGTATCTTTGAGTAACATAATAGTTTTTTTTAGAGTAAGATCTCAGAGCCGGCAAACCTACCTCATTTTAGCAAAGCTGAAATTTTAAGTATGAATAGTGTGATATGTAGTTGAGAACATATGCGTACTTTCTAGCTTGAAATTGAGAAATGATTTAGTTTTGGGATGAATATTCAAATAAAAAAACAAATCATTCCTCAATTTCGATGGGAAAAATTTAAGGATGGGTTTTTACCGTAACTTTCAATTACAATATGGTTACCAGATATCAAGATATCTTAAGAAGGGTCAAAAGTTAACATCAAACTTGCGAATATGAAGAATCGACGTATATTTCTACTCAAGTGCAGAAATAACAACATAATACCTACTCATAACATTAATAGTACAAAAAATATTGAAACACTGATAGAAAAATTAAAATTTCAAATAAAAGAGGAAACAAATTCTCAATCTCGAAATGAAAATTACTCACGATTCCTTATCAAAATTAGAACAAAACCTCGAAAAAATATCGGTGATATCAATTTCAACACAGAACTGAACGAAAATACACCAAAAATTACGAAGAAGTTGAATCTAGAAATATTCAGAAATCGAATTGAAGTCGTAAGTTTTGCGTACCGCCAACAAAAAGTGATGTTTCTGTTTATTTATTATTAGCTGACATATGTGATAAATAATTTAGATTCACATAAAAAAGATCTCTTGACAGCGAAATTAACGAATATAATAACTAACCATTTACATGAACCTTCAAATAATCAAAATTACTTTCATCAATTTGTTACTGTTATCATCAATTTTTCAATGATTTACTAAACGATAACAAATACTACAAAAAACTGAATCGAGATCCTACAAATTAACAGAAATGTAATAATTTAGTTAACAAAATATTTAACAAAACTATATTAGTGATACGAACAAGACAATGACTATTATGGATTCTTTCGATTTTACAACTTTCATTCAAGAAAAACAAATTCCTCCTGGTTATATTCTCACAAGTTTGGACGTTGTATCATTATTCAATAATATACCTTAATGTCATCAAATGAGCATAAAGAAACACTGGAATAAAATTACTTTCAAAATTTCCCAAATTATGTTTTTAGAAACGATTGATTTAATTTTCGATACAACTTACTGTGTATTCTAAAATACATTTTACAAACAATTTTTAGGTACCCCAATGGATTCTACAGTTTTACCAATGTTTGCTCAATTTGTTAAGGATGACCTTCTAGAATTCTGTATTCCCAAACTTTCTTTTGAAATGCCCTTCATAAAAAAATATGTGGATGATATAATTTGTTCAGTTCCACATGATAAAATTGAAGAAACATTCAATATATTCAATAGTTTCAATCCGAACATTCAGTTCACAAAAGAAGAAAAAACAGATTATACGATACCCTTTTTAGACCTCTTTTGATAAGAACCTAAAACAATACAATTATTTTACATTGGCATATCAAATCTACCAATTCTAGAAAATATATCAATTATTTCTCTCACCATCCATATGAAACAAAAATAAATTTCATTTTAGGAATGAAGAGTAGAATACATAAAATAGTACACCCATCTCCTTAGTTAAAAATAAAAAAAAAACTTTACGAAGTATTAAGAGACAATTCTTATTCTCATAGCCTACTCAATAAATTATTAATCAACACAATTTCTAATGAAACTGTGAATACAGATACTAATGTACCAAATTCCAGTAACATAATTACTTACATTAAAAATTATTAATGGATTCAAAAGTGAACTCAATATTAAAATATCACAAAGAAATATCCTTCCAATAAATAAAATATATACAAAATTGAAAGACGGAAAATGTGCACCGATGAAAAGCAATTTATAGTACACCTTGTAGTTCTTGTGACAAAAATTACATTGGACAAACGAGTCAAACTTTGAAATCTCGAATCGCTGGTCATAAAAGTGACTGTAGACTCCAAAAACCTTATTGTGCACTCTCTGATCATGTAGTGACCTAGATCACATAATGAATGATCATGATACAAAAATTATTCATCGAGATCAAAATTTTACAAAATGACTTTTATTAGAAATGGTGGTGATTAATAGTGATGTAAATATGAATAAGAGATCTGACATCGAAACTAAGCAAAATTTACTCATGTCTACTTACAAAATGAACTTTTATTCATAATAAATATTCATACAAAATCCCCTGTACAACCTAACAAAGAAACATCAACTACTCACAAAAATACAAATGCCTATCAGTGTGACAATTTCTGAAGTCGTAATGTAGATCTTTTATATACATATATTCGTTAATTTAACTCATTTTACATGTAATTCATACCAATTTTTCATATTTGATATTTTTCAACCATTCTTATTTTGCTTGATTATTTAATCTTTATATTTGACCATTTAAATATATTATTCAATCAACCACCTCGCTACTGCTCGGGTCCTATATACTCAATTTAGTGAAAACCATATTGGGAAGTATATTTTTGTTCATTTTAATTTGCATTAAGTATGGACCGCATATACTGAACTTTTTTAAAAATACACCATTATTGGTTATTTGTACCTCGTCGTTTCATCATCCTATATATCACGATTTTTTCAATAAGTCATAACAAGAAGGAAAAAACTTGAGAAGCAAAAATTATTCGGAGCGACCATTAAAAAATCGTTCACTAATATAAATTTGATCAGAACGTTAAAACCGCGTATGTGATATTCGATCGCGATCAGCGGCATTGGAGAAAGTCCAGGAAGGAAGAATACAGGGGAGGATCTACCATGCATGTACTGGGTGGTGCAAGCTATAAAAGCAACACGCACTTTTTCGACTGCATCAGTTCCGAATCTTCGTGTCCTTTGAAAACAACCACCGCCCTTCAAACAAGATGTTCACCTTCAATAAAGTGAGTTTGAGTGATCAGTGCTTACACAGTTTATAAACAAATCAGTTCGATATGGATAAATTAGTTGAAACAGTCCACCGATTTGTCGATCGAAATCGAAGAATAATTTTAGTTAAAAAGTTATATGAAGTTATAATGAACATAATTTACCTTTTTGCCATTTTAACTGTCATATTTTCAACATGTTGGATAATCCTAAATTGAATTGGATATTCCTAAATTGGATGTGTGGCAAGCTTCACAAAATAAAAAAACACGGTTATAATTATTCAACAATTTTTTAAAAGTTGAGTTCAATAAAGACGTATGTGCCCAATTGTTTCATGATTATTTATAATAGGTATTAAATATAATTACGTAGATGAGAATGCATCAATTTGGAAAACACATTTAATAACCTACTTCATTAGCTCAGATATATGACAAAATGAAAATTTGTTTTGCTTTCTGCAAGTCTTGTTCTATAGGGAAACCAATCCAATCACTTAACGAGGAAAGTCACAACCTTTCATACCTTTAGCAAACCAACCATTCACAAGTTTTAAACAACTAAATCCGGGTACTGACTTGAATGTGCAGATTTGAATGTGCATATGCATGCGCCTCGACTCAACGCATGCAACATTCAAGTCAGTGCGAGGCTTAACACTCATTCGCTAGCACTCATCCAACACGCGCAAGAAAAATGTTATAAATAAAAATCAATATCTCACAACTCTTTTTTCGGGCTAATGATAATTCACCGTCAAATAGTGATTTTGTTGTTAAAATTAATCTTTTTACTAGTCTAGCACTATTTTTACTGTTCATAAATAGCGTGTAATTGAAATTAATATCCCCTGATCCGTTACATGACATTATCCAAATGAATTTTAATGTATTACACAAATGAACATATTTTCCGAATTACAGCTTGTAATACATTCGATTAAAATTGTTTGAGAATTCAAAATATTTTGTGTAACTGAGAACGCACTTTCATTGGTTTGTAGTTTTAACATTGGTAGGTATAGTTCTATTTAACGAATGTTTTTCTCGGTATTTTTATTGTTGATATATAGAAGTTGAACTGTATTTATAATAGTTTTTTAAAACTACGAATAGACCACTTTTTTATGACTGAAAAAATAATAAGAAATGTGTAATTCCGCGCTAAATGCAACAAGGCTAAATCAGAACATAAAGGTCAAATTATATATAAAATTTAAAAAGAGTGTCCGAAAAACACATTTCTGTTGGCAATTTCGAAAAAGAGCAATAAGTCATTATTATATAGAATAAACAAGTATATATTTAGATTTTATCATAAAATCTACTTCAGTTTTTCTGACCAAAAATATAATTTATTTTATTTTCTCCACTAAAATTTAATAGAAAAGAACCGCCAAATATAAATTTGAGATATAATATGCAATCAAAAGTAATAATATATTCCATGAATTTTCAGTTAAAATTCAATTGGGCTTAGCAAACGTCTATTTTACTTTTTCAACCTAACGATTAGTTGAACTACAAGAACAAAATATACACAGGTATACAACCTACTTAGAAACTCAACATCACACATTCATTCATCAATAAATTGTATTAAAATACATCACAAAAAATTGAACCAGATTCAAACAGAATGTGAAACATTTCTGTTAAAAAAGCAATTTCAAATATTGAATTCATTCTATATAGTTATTTCTATTCAGATCCTTTGAGAAATTTTAATATGAGAATTTATCTTATTTTCGAAAAAAGTAAAATCCTACTAGTTATTAAAAAAAAATTAAAAAGGGTATTCTTTTGAACTATGTAGGTTAGTTTGAGTTTCCTGTCTAGCTTAAATAAGTGGTTCATTTTGTTTCTTCAACTCCTAATGTTAATTGAATGTATGTTATTTGAAAGGTTTAATTTATTTATTTTTTTGTTGAGAAATAAAGGTTGGTGATATTACCGGTACAACTGAAAGTTGTACCACCAACATATATCTAAAATTCTACGTCCTCAAAAACCGCAGAAAAAATTAACGCATTTTTAATTCATTCATCCATTTTAATTTAAGTTATAGTCTATTTATATTTTATTTAATTTTAAACTGGATAAAAAACTTGTAGCGGTCCAGATTAGCCTAAAGTACATTCATTGATAAATGTTATTTATTATATCAGCTGTGCTTGAAAAAAAAAATGCGTCCCTGTCATAAGCATAGATATATCGGGTGGCAACACATGATTATTGGCTGTTTTTGTTTAATGTAAACAACTATTGTAAGGATTCTTTCTGTGTACCATATCAGAAATATAAAAGAAAAATGCAGAAATGCTGAAAAAAAAACAAAAAAATCAGACTTATAGCAATATGGACTAAAAAGTTAAGAATAATAAGAATAGTGTCATTGACCAAAAAATTTCCTCTTATGTAAAAAAAGCGTGGGGTGCTTGATATCAGTTATCTTAAGTTTTTTATATTCGTAAAGGTAGAAGGTAGATTCATTATTAAAAGTAAGTAAAGAGCACCCCATACTTTTTTAAAAAAGAGGAATTTTTGTGGTCAATGACTTTATTCCTATAATTTTTTACTTTTTAGTCCATATTCCCATATAAGTGCGTTTTTCAGATTTTTTTAAACTATTATTTTATTTAATTTAATTTTAATTCATATGGCTACAAAAGACTACGGGAGAAAAACTCTTCGATAGATTCATCCACATGGGATTGAAGTTTTTACTAACTTTTGGCGAAAGTGCCTAAGACCAAACCAGCGCACTCACCAAATCTTTGTAACGTAGATTATTTTTTCTGACGATCTTGATGTTAATACCAGTTCATTTCTATGAAATTTTGTATTGTCATCGGTCCTCAACACGTGTGCAAAATTTCAAATAATTTGAACATCTGGGAATTAGTGAAATTTTGTTACATACACATACATACAGGTGAAGCTAATAAAAGCGTGTTAATAAACAACGCAACACAATGTTCTCTCATAGATTAGTATTTCTTTACTAAACAATTTGATAACGTTTTTTATTGTTTCTAGATTATTTTTGCCGTATCCTGCATAGCCATGTGCAAGGCTGGATATCTGGGAGGCGGAGGATACGAGGAAAGTTACGGAGGTGGCGGTTATGAAGGAGGTATCGACGTTCACGGAGGGTACGGAGGTGGTTATGATGGTGGACACGAAGAAATCAACGTAAGTAAATTGCGAATAAAAGTGTAGCTCAATAAACTTTAAAAAATACAACCGACTTCGAAACAAGACCGAATATTCGAAACAAATATATCCGACCAAATATAATTATAAATACAGGGGCCATAACCAAGTTTTTTTGATTAGCTAGGCAATTATTTCCACCGTCGCGATGCATTTGCAATTATAAGCGAAGCAGAGGGCGCTGGGATTGTGAAAATTATTTCAAAGATTGTTAATACATACATACAGGTGACATTGAAGGTGTTATAACAACGCAACCGATATTGATTTATTTTATTTATTTAAAGAACATAATTGAAAACTGAAATAGGACGACATATTTCAAATCAATGTTTCTCACAGATTAGTATTTATTTACTAAACAATTTGCAAACGTTTTATTTACTAGATTATTTGCCTATCTGATAGCCAGTGCAAGCTTATAGGAGATACGAGGAAAGTCTAGGGTGCGGTTATAAGAGTATGAGTTCCGAAATTGAGTGTTGATGGTACAAACGAATCAACGAAGTAAATTGTGAAGTGTAGTCAAACAATTTAAAAATACAACCGACTTGAAACAAGACCGAATATTGAAACAAATATTCCGACCAAATATAATTATAAATACAGGGGCCATAACCAAGTTTTTTGGATTAGCTAGGCAATTATTTCCACCGTCGCGATGCATTTGCAATTATAAGCGAAGCAGTTGAGATATTCATAAAAGTATTAAAGAGGGGGCAAATCGGGTACTCGATTTTTGTTTAGAATTTTATATATCATATGGGGTATCATTTGAAGGGTTGTTATGAAGCATTTTTTTTATAATTTTATATAGTACATGAAAATGTAAACTATTACCCCCTCCTTTATCTCTAAAATTACTGGACCCAAAATTTTAAAGAAATCAAAGAATATAACGCCTTACTTAAAAATTTACAGCAAACTTATAACAACTTAAAAAATTCTCGAAATTAATTTTACAAACTTATCATTTAGGGAACCCTCTGTACCCAAATCAAACGCACTTGACCGATTTTTAGGGTTTCGTATCTAGATTTTTAACTTGTAATTTGTCAAGATCATTTCTCACGAGATTATTTTTTAGGGAAACCCTCTGCTCGCAAACAAACTCGCACCTGACCGCTTTTTGGGGTTCCGTATCTAGATACGTGTACATTTGTCAAGACCATTTCTCACGAGATTATTTGCCATAGAAAATTAAATTTGCATATAATAAATCAAAAACATTTTATTGTCTTAACAATATTCAAATATTTCTATTTCTCTTGCTGAACATTGTATACATACAAATTATTGCATTTTGCTGTATCTTCTTATGCAATGTCTTTCGAATCTCTCCTTTTGTTTGGGGCAAACTTAATCCCTTCAGACAGGACGAAGCAATGGACTAATCAGGCATAGTGCAGGTCGCAGACTCCCCCCAGCTGTCCCATGCCACCTACCTCTGTATTGTGGCGTCCTATTCCCGTTCTGTGAAAACCCTACACATCGACAAACACTCATGTTTGATACAGAATGAACCAAGGTTCATGATGTCCCAGCTGGTGTTGACCGGTTACTCGTAAGAGAAATAGGTCATGGCTAGTAATGAAAAGGGCTACTGAGTTTATCAATTTGGGCGTTAAAGCTTAACAGCTTCCTGAGAAGTTAGAAACTTGAAACTGGTAACAGGATAACTAAAAGTAAATATAGTAAGTTTCCATTACTGCCGCCAGGCATTTGTCCACCCTAGGCGGGAAACATTTTGGCGCCCCATGTCGCCACTCATAATTATTTTCACCCCTTGATTCTCATTGTTTCGTTTGTTTAAACTAAACATGGCATAAAGCGTAGGTTCCAATCTCTCGTCGTAGTATTGAGAATTAGTCAAAAAGCCCATTATGTTTTTACAGGTTAAAGACTTTTTTATTGCTGTGACATTTGGAATGAAGTTTCAATAGAAAACACGAAATACACAGGACCCTAGTGTTTTTAATGCAAAACCATAAAAACAGGTGGTTATTACCCTTGGAAACATTATTTTTACCAGAAATTTAAGGCTTAAAACCCTCATTGTGCTTTTCCTGCTTTCGTTTTTGCAAATTCTTTCACTATGTGTTTCGGGTCCATCTGGTTTGCTAATTCGCTTCGATAGAAATGATAGCAAGACCTTTCCAGGCACATTGTACTAGAGCTCATCCAGTATTGAAACGACCACTTTGGCCTTACCCCTACCTAACAACCAATTCTTCTCAAAGATGCCCGAACTATGGCTAGTAATAGAAACTCAATAGGCGTACCAAATTATTGGTATAGGCGATACAAGAGAAGTAGAGAACTTACACCTATAACTTCTAAACGGAAAAAATATTTTTCGATCAATCTGCCAGAGGGATATAGATACATTTGTATAAGAAAATTTGAATGAATAACTGCACTACCTATTTATTAATCAAACAAACCCAACCTTTTAAACGCTGCATGCCAAGACACTGGTGAAGATTCGCCGTAGCACTGCAAATCGTGTCCCATCGTGTTTTCCCCCTCTCTACCTACCAAACGGTCGTTTCAATACTGGACGAGCTCTACGAATGTAAGTTTTTGAGTTTAAGAGTGAGGCGGGTGGGCAGCGAGAGGAGAGGGGGCTGTTGATCTTGACTAGGTTACATTCAATGCGCATGCGGAAGGCGGATCATGTGGCCCAACCACGGGAGCCCGTGGTCCACGGGCACATTTATGTTTTGGTCATTGTACAAAGAAACCGACATATGGTAGCTTGCTTTTAAGTCGCTTGCTGTAATGAGTTTTCACTTTAATAGTGTTTAATTACACAACAAAATTATACAAAAACAAAGCCGCCGCGCTGTCATTAAATGTGCCGCAGCACAGTTTATAGCTAAATAATCAGTTCGCTCACTTGACGTCGGCACTTTGATCTTTATGTTCCCGTTTGTACACTGCGCAACTCTGATTTGTATCCCTCGCCATACCGCGTTTCTGTGTTACTAATACGGGCATTTTTCGGATTCTTCGAAGACCTGATACAATATGCGACAACTGCGTACATTCTTCTGCGCATCCTGAATTGTTTCCCTGGAGTGGATGTTACCTTGGAACATGCATTTGGGCCAAGTGAGCGAACTGATTCTTTAACTATAAACTGTGGCGCAGTACGACTGAAACTACAGAACAACTACTTTACGAATGCCACACGCTCCCCTCCAAAAGATTTGAGTTTACTTTGTTTCACTAAAGCCCTCAGATATTACTCCCTACTTGATGTGAGTCTCAGAAACCCAATCACAGCTTAAATTTACAGACACGTACAAAATAATTTGTATTTATCGTAATTGTATTTGTATGCTACAGGAACACCCCAAATACAAGTTTAACTATGCCGTGCACGACCCCCACACCGGAGACGAGAAACAGGCATACGAAGAACGCGACGGCGATGAGGTCAAAGGTTCGTACTCCCTCAAAGAAGCCGACGGCACGACCCGCGTTGTCGAATACAAGGCGGATAAACACAACGGCTTCAACGCAGTGGTGCACAAAATTGGCGAACCGCAGCATCAACAGGGAGGATACGAAGGCGGATACGGCGGACACCACTACTAAATGGAAAAAAGGTCGAAAGTCGAATTACAAAGATCTGATTTTCATCCAACAATTTCATTTTCACAATTCTAACAGGTCGTATGTTGAGTGCATGAGTCTTCTAATAATCCCAATATGAATGATGAATTTCTTACACTATGACAAGCATTTTTTTATTGCTTAACAAAAAGTAGAAAAAACTGTTGCTTGAATATTTCTGTCGAGTGGAAACTGTTTCTAACTTAATTTCCGATGAATCTTCTCGAATTAGGAAGTCATCGAATTTATATGTAATTTTTCAATTACTATTTTGATTTTAACATTGCATTACTTTACAATAATCGAAAAATGCAATCCACTTTCGATTTGATGAGTAAAATGACTCTAGGGTGATTAGAGGCCGACATACTTCCGCGAATTTATTATAATGATTTTTTTATGTAGAAGAATTCAGCGTCATTTAATCAATCAGATCTGTAAACGACTTTTTGACTTTTATCAACAAAAACGTTTATGTGATACTGTACTTTATAATTGTTATATTTCATGGATTTATTTTTGTATTTTTGAGACAATAAACAAATGGCACTTATCACACATCTTATTTTTTAAATATTTTCAATCAGTACATTTTTGCAAATACTGTCTAAATGTTTTTTGGGGCGGTAGCAGCAGATACCTCTGCGTTTTTTGGGTTTTCTCTTCCTGGAAGTAAAAATTATAGTTTTTATCGATTCTGAAAATTTAAATAAGTAAAGTCGCACCAGATATCTAAGAAGGTCGTAAATCACCAACCTCTTGAGTTATCAGCAGGCGGTGGATTCTACGCAGAGTTGTACCTGTCCTAGCCATTGAATTTTGTTTTATAGGTAGGTATAATGATATTGGGTTAAGATAATTATTAAGAAAAATCGCTTGAATAATAATTTATATATAATTATATTATATTATATAATAATATATGGTATACCTAATTAATGTAAAATGACAAACTTTATACTTTATAAAAAGTTCAGTTTCTCGATAAAAGGTATTTATAAACAAAATTACTCACGAAGATCAGTTTCACTGTCGTCATCCAAATTAATAATAAACTTTTCTTTGGGAATTTTTTCTATATCCATATATGACTTTTTAATATGAGAAACACACTTGGCCCAGCTGCTATCAGGAATGTTTGCAGTTTCTGTTTGAATAAGAGCTACCATAGTTGAACTTAAGGTTGGAGAAGTATTATTTCTTCGAACTGCTGACTTAAGCTGATGCCATATATGTTCAATTGGGTTAAACATACAGTTATAAGGAGGAAGTCTGAGCACCGTATGTCCCAAGCTTTCAGCCAATGAATCACAAAAATATTTCTTTTTTATCGAATAACTGCGTAAAACTTCTAGTAACTGTTTTTTGTGTACTTTTCCTCATAGTACATATCATTATTTAACATATATTCTTGTATAGTGGCTTTGGTGTCATTTGAACATGGTGCTTTATCTAGTCTTCGACTGTGGTGGCTAGCATTATCCATGACGATAATACTGTTGGGTGGAATATTTGGTATGAGTTTATTTTGGAACCAGTCTTCAAATAATTCGGCTGTAGTATCATGATAATCGACTAAAGAGTCCTTAATATTCTTTGGCGATAAAGACAATGCATTTGGTATAAAACCATTTTCGATTCCTGCGTGAATTATCGTAATGCGTTTTCCTTTATTAGACGGCGCATTAGTTTGGCACAAGTCAGATGAGTCTACCCAACTTTTGTTTGGAATATCGTGTGTATCAAACAAAGTTTCATCCAATAAATATTCAAATCTCCTTTTCTTAAGGCGCACAGATTCTATGAAGATTTTTCTGCTACTAGTGAGTTTTTTAAATTTAAATCCGTTTTGTAAAAGAGACTTCCTTAAAGTCTCTTTGCAACACTGGATACCATTTTCATTCTTTTTAAGCCTTTGCATTAAAATATCTAATGTAGGCACAATTTGCTCTTTATACAAGGCATAAATTGTTCTTCGAATTATATCTACATCACAGCCATCTAGTTTCCTTGAACCGCCAGAGTCTTTTCGTTTCTTTTTAAAATAGCGTTACTTACTATTTTAAACACTGGAATACGGTGTTTTTGTTAAAGAAGCACTTTCTTGCACAGCTTGATCCTTGGACATTCCACGTTCCAGAAGGGAAGTATAAACATTTAATATAATTTGTTTCCCATGAGGGTGTAACATTTGTCGAGTAGTGGTACTACGATCACCAGTTGAAGTACTAGCTTCAGGATGAGCCCATGGACGCCACATTTTTCACGACACAAAAATCGAATAGACACTTTAAAATAGACACAACTGATACAACTGAATATTAGATAGGTAATGACTAAATGTTTTTCAACTTTCCCCCTTTTATTTCTGTAATTGGAAAGCGGTCAGTTCTCAAAACATTCTTGTTTTCCAAATCTGGTAGGTATTTATTTTGTAACCGTAAATAGACCATTATCTATAATCTCGTTAATAGCCCATATGTACGGAAAGTTTGGTGGCCAGGTAAGTACATTTTATTATTTACACACATTTAAACATATCCTTACCAAGGGTTCTAAATCAACCTTACGAGATTTTTTATTATCAAATAAATGTAAAAACAAAACTGTCAACAAAAGCCAAAAATAATTGAGAGCCCACTATTATTAAAATGCCAAACTATTTCATGAGATATTTTAATCCGGACCTGGGAATCTTTTAAGGGACACACACTTTTATTGCTTATCTATATTTCGAACAATAGGTAATAAGGAGGGTCGTCGGCTAATATTGATTTACGACCTTCTTAGATTTCTGGTGTGACCATACTGCGTTTGTGCCAAACTGGAAATATCAAAAAACAAATTCCTTCGTTCACAAAAAAATTATCAATCACATTATGTTTTCATGCAACTGCATATTCCAAATTGATGACTCCCAGTGAAACTCAAATTTTTCAAAAATTTCCATATCAAAAAGAGTATTTTTGATGTTTAAATACAATTAAATTTTTTATGTGAAATCTGGAAGCATATATTTTCTGGAAAAATAAAAAATAATAATAATAACCATCTTTCGAAACCGAGACCGTTGGAGTCGCATCTACTCAAAATGTGTTTATTTCCTATCAGTAACATGTTAAAGGTAAACACTGAGCCAGACTACAAATACAATCAATATATACAATATTTTCAATCGCATCCTCAGGAGGTCTGTTGTCTCATCTTTTCTTGTCACCAGTGAAAACAGTGGAGATCACCACTCTGTCCCTATTCCGGTTTCCCTAATAGTTGATTTTTACTTCGCGCCTCCTGCCCAAGCTTATGCGTGAATTTTCAGATTAATCAAATAGATATTTGGCTTTGGTTGATATTGCGATTATTTATTGTTTGTGACTAATTCTGGTGGAAAAAGTTAGGTTGCGATAATTGATAATTGCTATTTCATGCTTTCATGAAAGATATCCAGAACTTGATAGACTAATCCTTCGTGCTTTCTAGGGAGGTTATAATAATCTCCAACCCCGTAAACGTCTCGCGTCGGCAGGATTTTCGGTATGTACTTTATAAGATAATTGTATTATATATTCTGAGCACTTTGTTCTGCATCCTGTCCAGCTTCAGCAATGTTGATTTGGACAGGCTGCAGAACACTGGACATGTATGATTTGTTTATATATCAGGAGAAGTTTGAATTTTTGGCAATCAAAATACATGCTCTATAGCTGCGGACGTTCTTTGAATTGCCAGCTTAATATGTGTGTGCATTGTAAGCCGCTTGTCCAACTGTACCCCCAGGTATCTCATCGATTCCGACTCGTCTACACTTGTACCCTCGACTTTAATCTTGTTAAATATCCTGTATCGCAGTAATAATCAAAATTCAATATGACGACAACCAGACGCCATATTGTGACAAAATTCAATATGGAGACAAGCAGAAGCAATATTGTGAAAAAGTTAAAACAGAGTAATTGGTTGATTTGCTCGTTAGTTGGTTTATTTCGGTTTCGGTTACTATTTATTTTTCGTTACATTTTGAATACACTATCACTTAAATATTTCAATAGAAACTTAAGTACAGTCAAACTCGGCTATAACGAACAGCTTAATGACTTCAGACTATTACCGTCTTATAATCCTAACTAAAAGTTTAAAATAAAAAATAAAAAAACCCGACTGCGTAAAAAGTGAACTTTAAAAAAGATGGGAAACAAGATGACCAGAAAATATTGTCAGAAAATTATGTTTCAAGAGGTTAACTATTAAATTTAATACTGTAAACAATCGGAGGCAATAATACATCTTCATTGTTAAACTAAAGAAGATGCCTCCGACTGCGTGAGATTGTTAACCTCTTAAAACATAATTTTCTGGCAATATTTTCTGGTCATCTTGTTTCCACCTTTTTGAAACTTAACTTTTTACGCAGTCGAATTTTTTAATTTTTTTTATTTATTTTTTACGTTAAGTTTTGACGATGTGGGCACTTTCTTGTCGTGTTTTTGCGAGACGAAAAAAACTCATAGATCAAGAAAGAACCCCGCACGAAAACATATGGAAAATTGGCTCTCGGTCGAATTGGCTGAAATTTTATTATGTTATAGTAGGATGGGTCATTAGAAAAAAGTGTGAGTTCAAATGATTTTGTATGTTTAGTTTCTGAGATATAAGCGGCCAAAGTTCGTAAAAACGTCGTATTGGGGTAGGATTGACAAAGAAAAAAACTGTTTTTTAGTCGAAATAAGACAAAGTAAGGATGAAAATGTATTGATCGGAACTCATAAACATGTTCAATTATAATCTTATTGATGATAGTACATTAGGGTGTATACGGGGCATAGTAAAAAAAGTTTTTCCGGATTTTTTGGGTGTATTCGTGGCATAGTCAATAAACTGAAAAGGGAAACATTCTCAATTGGATAATAAAAATATTTTTATCAATATCAAATCGAGAATGTTTCCCTTTTCAACATGAATACCCCACAAGAGGTTATCTAAATAAAATTAGTTATCTCCGCCACTGCTGCTCTCAGGATTTCGCCGCAAGACTTTTTTATGCTTCTGCAATTGATATTGGGAAAACTATACTTTATAGCATTCCTAAATCTGGACGCTAGCGGCAGCGTAATAGTCCAGGTTCAGGATTACGAATATCAATATCAAATAGAAACAATAAACTACCCTAGCCATAAACTATTGAGATATGTTTTAGATTGCGCAAATAGACCAATCAATAACAATATTAATAATTTTATTTGAATTTGGGTTTTGGTTATTGTTTGTTTGTATGTATGTAAATTGTTGATTATGTTGTTTATAACTAATTAGTTTCAATTTCGATTTGTTATATTATAATTTCCATAATATTAATTGACTTTTTATGTTAGAAGTCGTTATTTATAATTCGATTTTTTTTTAGTCTATACTGTTGAGTTCCAAATTGTTGTTGAGTGTGGTTTGTGTTGTTTATAGTATCAAATAATTCATTTCGAAAAGTTTATAATAGAATTGAATGTGTCGAAAGGTTCCATAAAATTTTGTTAAATCGATAGGTTACCCCATATATCGTAATACCGTAAACTTCAAAAATCATATTTAGAAACGCAACATACAAAGTTGATAAAACTATCGTATATATAGTCAACATTTTAAAAATATTGTTTGTAAAATATGGTCCAAATTAACGGAACAGTTTTCTAGATATTCAATAAACACATTGTAAATGACCTAAAAAAAATGTAACGCACCCTTTATCTAAATGAAAGTTAATATTGAACAACTGAGTTCATCAGAATGTTACCCTTCTTTTATTCAATGGGCAGTAGCAATAAATTCCTTTTTTTGTAATCAAAAACGATCTGTCAATTGTTTTCAGTATAGGGGTATACTCGAAAATTAAATATATATATATATATATATATATATATATATATATATATATATATATTATTTCAAACAGAGAGTCATCAAGAAACAAAACACGTTTTTTCGCCTACAATAGACTGAAACTATGATATCTAACAAAATATAACTTGTTGGTTTTGAAATAGTGCTGGAAAAAAAATCCGGAAAAACGATTTTTTTGACTATGCCCCGTATACACCCTAATGTACTATCATCAATAAGATTAAATTGACATGTTTATGGGTTCCGATCAATACATTTTCATCCTTACTTTGTCTTATTTCGGCTAAAAAAACAGTTTTGTTCTTTGTCAATCCTACCCCAATACGATATTTTTACGAACTTGGCCGCTTATATCTCAGAAACTAAACATACAAAATCATTTGAACTCACACTTTTTTGTAATGACCCATCCTACTATAACATAAAAAAATTTCAGCCAATTCGACCGAGAGCCAATTTTCCCATATGTTTTCGTGCGGGGTTTTCACCACGTACATTTGAGCCCTGCAAAAATATGGACAGCAGAAGATTATTTGTTGCCTATCGAAACGGAAGATGTTATCCTCAACATGTTGGATGCCATACCATCACTGGTGTTCCGAAAATTGTTGCAGAATACCTAAAACTAAAAAATCCCATAGAATACACCGGACATGGACTAAGGCGTTCTTCGGCAACCCTGTTGGTGGAAAGCGGTGGTGATTTACTCACTCTAAAAAAGCATGGATGATGGCGTTCTTTCAATGTAGCGGAAGAATATATAGGAGAATCCATACAAAGAAAAATTGAGGTACATATCACGAAAATTATTTAATCCTTCTCACTCGCAAAATACAACAACTGTATCATTCACTGGACAAAATCAGAACATTTGCGAAGAGTCTGCTTCAATAACGTCAGTTCCACAAAATGAAACTCCAAAAGGAGTAAACCTGTGCAATAATACGAATTGCACAATAAACATAACCAATAATAATAATGATAAACAATTCGAACTAAAAACATTGTAGTTGGAGTTTTTATTGTATCATAATATGATGCACGTATTCTAGGCTAGTGCAAAGTGTAATGATCCTAGAGATTATGTTGAGAGATAAATTGATTTTTGACAAAACAAGTTTTGTGTTTTCTTGCCTAGGCCGATAACTTCTCAGCCTTCCCACGTACTATACCTTTCGAGATCTCATTCCAATTCGATAAGCAATCCACGGACTCCACAATGTTCGTTGTTTTCAAACAATCGCGTTGTGGGCTATTGAGAAACGATCACAACACGTTTTGGGAGATTCATAAAGGTCACGAAGATCACTTTGATTTCCTGGTCACTTTCTTACATAAAAGAAGGAGACACAACATTACCTAATTTGGCTAACATAGCTATCCAAATTATTTTCAAGCCAATCAACCTTCTTCGGCTATGGAACTGCAGTAAGGTTTTTTATTGCGAAATATATTTCTGGTGTGAGAAACAAGTTGTTTCAAAACTCTGTTTCAATATGTGGGAAGTTCCATTGGAAGACTAAAATATCATTTTTCTCTAAATGACATTAAAAGCGGCTTTTTAATTACACTTGACAGGCTTAAAAGGTGTATTTTTACTACCTAGTCAGAAAAAGTGGACTTTTTTCGCCTAGGCAGAAAAAGTTCGTTGCTATGCAACGTTCCTGGTAATTAACTTTGACAATGACATTAGGTAAACAAAAATGATGGAGTTTTAAATAAAAAAAATTACACAAAAGCTCGTAACCTCAGATATTTTGCTAATTCAATGTTATTTTTTATGTTCAGGGTAGCTTTCAACATAGAATAGGTATACCATAACGTTGAGGACTTCATTTTCTTTGAAAGATCGAAAAAATAGGCAATCAGCACATTCTCAGAGAAAGATCCTACATTTTTGTTCTATCTATATTCTATGATTCTGCTGTATGTGAATCCTTATACAGTTCTTGACTTATCTCTATATATATAAAAACCAATTGCTGTTCGTTAGTCTCGCTTAAACTCAAAAACGGCTTGACCGATTTGAATAATTTCTTTTTTGTTTCGTTTTCTCTAATACAGGGGTGGTTTAAAAACCAAAGAAAATAGGGAAAACCCAAAAGAACACCTGAAAAATAGAAAAACGGACCTATCGTCTAAGTGACGTGCTATACAATATCGTCTAAGTGACGTGCTATACAATACAACATTTCTTCCGTGCGGGTGTGTAAAATTTATTACATTTCAAATAGTTTTCAAACGTTGTGGATTTTAAGAAAAGTCACTTTGCGATGGTTTGTCATTTATTTTGATCTGCCAGTCTCTACAGGATGAGTCAGAATAAGACCGACAAACTCCGACTACAGATTCCTCACCTCATTTCGAGGTGAAAAGTTGCTATCAAGGTATGTCGTAAAATGCATCCCCTCTGAGATACAGGGTGTCGAAAGTATGGAAAAAATTAAGATTTAGATTCACGAATCATTCCCCTAATGTTAAGGGTAGTCCACCCCTTAATTTTTTATTTTTATTTTCTAGACGAATTTTTTTTTTTAATGATACAGCATTCAAAAATACATACAACCCTAAATGTTCACCATTCTACGATCAACCCCTATTTTTTATTTTTTTAAAAGGAAAACAAACAGGAAAACGGGAATAACAAGGAAAACGGAATAACGGGAATAACGGGATAACAGGAAAAGGATAAGGGAATAACAGGAAAACGGATAACGGGATAAAAAAAAAGGGATAACAGGAAAACGGGTAACGGGATAACAGGAAACGGAATAACGGGATAAATAAAAAAACGGGGTAACGGGATAAGGGAATAACAGGAAACGGAATAACGGGATAAATAAAAAAACGGGATAACGGGAATAACGGGATAACGAAAACGGAAAACGGGAACAGAATAAGGGAAAAGGGGAAAACGGGATAACGGGATAAAGGAAAAATGGATAACAGGAAAAAGGGATAAGGGATAAAGAGGATAACGGGATAACGAAAAAACTGGATAATGGGATGACAGGATAATGGGATGACAGGATAAGGGGATAACGGGGTAAAGACAAAAAGGGGTAACAGGAAAATGGGATAACGGGAAAATTTTCGGGAAAAACATTTTAGGGAACATAGAAATTTGGACAGGACAACGTCTGTCGGGTCAGCTAGTCCGGTAATAGATTCAATTCCTCATTCCGCGCCAGGTCTCTTATCTCAGGTGGTGTTAATGGTAATAACTCATCCTCACTTTCAATTACATCCATTTCGAACAGTTACTTGACAATTTTTTTAAATTGACAATGATATTAAAGCAAACAAAAACAATTCAAAAAACGTCATCAGCGATAAACATAGTAACAAAGAGCCAGTTAAAATAATTTAATTATTTAGATATTGATAATGAAACGCAATTAATAAATATAAAAAAGGCAATTTTGCGTGAAATTAGAACAAATCTGGAGAAAAAATTATATGTTTCACACGGCTGGTTTCCTAGCCGCGGCTATGAAGCACCAGCCGTGGCATTAAATCAAGTGCTTTTCTGCCTAGTAAAATAAATAACTATTACTTGACTGAGGTAGGTATGTGTTTCAGTAGATTGAATAATTTTAGTTCCCGATATTGCTCTCCATATATATTTATTATACACTGGTCGAAAAAAAAACTACAGAAATTATGCCAACTCCATAGAACCTACAGATCCTAACTTCTGGTAATTTTTCAAGCATACAACGATTTACAATTTTATACGTGAAAAATATTAGATATTGCAATGGGATTTTTCACGTTTTTCGGAAAAACAAGTTAACAAACGTCATTTTGTAGATCTTTTAATTCTTCATAACTCATTTCATTTTGTTCGTTCTGTTAGCAAAAAAGCACTTGTTTCATCACTTAATAATAGAAGAACCTTCTGTAATTGAACAAATATTACTGTCCAACTGAATCAACAATTTTTTTTTTAATTTGCAGAAAAATGTCAGCCACCGAGTTGGTTAACGCGAAATATATCCATGTTTATATAAACAAAAAACTTCATTTGCGTTTTTAATAAGAGGAGAAAAGGATACTTCTATTCTCTGTTAATTGGGCTATAACGAAATTTGCATATAAATGTTCATTTCCTCCAAGTTTGTATCAGTAAACTAGGAATATGTTGAGAAATGAATGTGTAATGATCAAATTAAAATCATAGATTACTCGAACACAGGAAATAGATAAAAACCACTCACATGCAATGAATATACTGTTAACACATACAAATTCATTTCTTCTAATTTCAATCGCACCTATTCCGTGTTGACTGATTATTCCTGCGGGGCCTGTAAGGACAAATTAGCAAAGCAATTTTTTTTTTCAAGCAGTCGAATATAATTCAAATTTACTAGATATATGAAAACGAGTATGCTCCGTAGTTTAGGCCAGTAGAGATAAACATGATTTTCCCAAAATTTTATAATAATCACAAAAGTTTTGAAACTTCAGTAGAGTGAAGAGTACGTTCAAGTAGTCTGATTTTGCAACCCTTTTTTTCTGAATGGAAGATGTTGAAAATCAGGATTTAATGAATTTTCACATTATTAGCGCGGAGAAATTTGCAAAAGTTCTGCAAACTTTCGATGTTTTGAAAAATAGCAATTTACATCCTCTGATAAATTTGCAACCATTCAAACAAAACGGAAATGTTTGTTTTATCGAAAAAAAATTGTTATTAATCCCAATTTTTTTAGGAAAATTCCAAAAGTTCTGCAAACTCGAAAAAATAACTAAAATAATGTTCTGAGAAGAGTTTTACTTTGCTACCTCTTGCGTCAAACGGAAAATATATTTTTTCGTTAAATTGATTTTTTTTGTTGAAATAAGTATCGGAAAATGAAAATATAATCAGGAAAATCTATACAAGTGTAGAAAGGGCAAACTATATAGAGAAGTATCTTTTGAATTAAAAAAAAAATTGATAGGCAAATTCAGAAAACGACAAGTTATTGACTAATTGAATCATTTTTCTATAGGAAATATAATTTGGTGAACGCAATAACTTATCGGGGTGAACTAATTAGTTTGCCCTTTCTACACTTGTATAGATTTTCCTGATTATTTTTTCATTTTCAGACTGTGGAAGGTTACCCAAAAAACTTGTTAAGAAACGTTGTTCCTCCACAAAAAAACACATTCATTCAATACTTATAAGTATCGGAATTATTACAAAAGATTCAAATAATGGTTGCAAGTGGAGATGTCCTGACGAATGTTTTCATTAATTTGCAACCCCCCCTGCAACACGGATATAAGGTTGAAATCAAAATAAAAATATTTTCGTATTCGTACTCTACCAAAAAAATCAAAAGTTCTGCAAATCGGGCAGACAACTCATTTTACCATCATCATTTCTGCATAATAAAGATTTTTATATAGGTACCAAAAAAATGACATTCATTGTGCTACCAAGTTAAATATCGACCAAGAAGAAGCTCGCCAACGGTAGGTGAAATCATTCAATGTTGAAAGATATTGTTTTCGATATGAATTCGTAACATCATATTACATTGATTTGTTGAAAAAATAAACAGGATGTTCATAAAATCAGATGTGGAATCATCTGCGACTGAAAGATAAACTTTAGTCACTATCTTCCATCGTCAAAATTGTGGGGTATTCATGTTGAAAAGGGAAACATTCTCAATTGAATATTGATAGAAAGATTTTTCTATGAATTGAAAAATCCACGATTAAAATGAAGTAATTTTTTGTGAATGTCCAACAGAAAACAACTACTTCCCCGGCTAAAGCCACGCTGGACATCATATTACAATTAGGAATTTGCATAAAAAATCCTCTGCGTACGTTTGATGGAGAATCGAGAATCTCTCGACACGTATTCATAATTTTCTTGATTCATTACAAAATGGAAGAAATATTGAGATTTAAAAAACACTCGTACAGTTGTATTAAAAGAGCAAACAATAGCGCGTCACAGGAAACAGTCGAATTTCTTCCTCACCCTGCCCAGGTTGAGTCTGTAGGCATAAGAATAGGAGTGCAGATAGTGAACTGTTTGAACATTGGCAATACAGCTTCTGCCCGTTCTCGATTTATTTTGGATTTGGGTATTCATTTGAGTCGATTTATTTTGGAATTGGGTATTCATTTGAGTCGATTGCTGGATGGAAGCAGTGGCGCCGACAAAAGTTCACACAAACTAAACAGCCGATTTATTTTATTATTTGTTTTTCAATGTTATTTCCTGAGGATGATTGAAATCAAGATGTTAATGGTCATATACATTATTTTTCAATTACTCAATGCTAGAGTCGAAATGTATTGCGAAAAACTAAGTCATTTCAAATGTTACAAAGGGTGTGTTTCGTTCTTCCTTTGAAATTGATTCTCAAGGGTAACTGGGGCCGAAGATATTATTAATTCAATGTCAAAATTAAAAGATGCCGGAAATATTTCGTGATTTATGTTCTGATTCTACCCAAAATTGTTATCTGGAAATTTTTGGGATCGCAATAAATTATGAATTACATGTCTAAATTCTAGAATCCAAGATGGTGGATCAAGTTGTGTGATCTATGTTTACACTCGTGTTCGATGTCGATGATTATGGATTTTTTGTCAAAATTCAAGGTGGCGGACGGGTTTTTTTACTAATGGTCCGATTAATTCTTTTGAAAATTAATATCCTATGGTTTTTTAGGTCCAGAAAAATGGATTCCATGTTAAAATCACAAAAATGAAGGGGTAAAAATAAAATAAATATAACACTAACATTTATTCAAATGTACAAAATGGAACAATGTTTTATTAGATGTGTGAGGCAAGTTATTCTGTGTTCAAACAAATTGGTCGCATGACAAACTTCTGAGTCTGTAATTACCGGTTATCAGATGAGAATATCATCATACATCTAACAAAATATGATTTTTTTCAGTGCATCTGAACAAAAGCTTGTCCTGGAAAAGTTTTTCATTTTTACAATTTTGTCAGATCGTAAAATCGGTTTTTTGCAAAAACCAATGATTTCATGAAAGAGATATTTTTTGTATGGACTTGGTGGTCCCATAATAATTCGGGAATCTCTTAATTGTTCCCATTCATCATGTAATATCACTTCTTTTCTTAAAAATCATCATAACCAAAAATCACTCAAATTCTCGAATTTACAAAAATGCGTTAAATCATTTGCTCGAAAAAAAAATCGTTAAAAAAACTGAAGGCATTAAACGATTAACCTACAACTGTGTTGCGTCCCCTCTTTATTTTAAAATTTATATGAATCAAGAAAATGATTTTTACGTATTCCATTCGAATTCAATGGAATTTGTCATGCGAAACCACAATTGGAGTAAGAAAGTCGAGTGGAAAGAAAAATTATAATTCTAGAAGTAAATACCTGTAAAAATTAAATTCGAGATGTAATATCGATCTCATATTTTTTTTATTTTTGAACAACGTTTCTGTTTTATGATGAAAATTAGGTACTTGCGAGATTTACAATCGATAACGTTGTGATATCCTTACTTCCATAGAGCATCGATTATTAATTTTAAAATATCTTCGATTGCTTTAAAGTCATGTTGTGATAAGTGAAAATTTCAAATGAAGAATGATTGTATGTCATTTCTAATGCAATAGAGAATAAATGTCTTCCAATACTTTTTTAGCAGAATTTAGCAAAATTGTCTACTCCTTCGATTGTTGCATTCGAAAATGTTGGATTCAATTTATTTCGCTGATTAGTCGAAAACAGGGACTGTTTCTAAGATTAATAATTAGTTTAAAATTTTGTTGTGGTTAACTACGTAACCGTATTATTTTTCGGATGCAATTTCAATTAACCAGTACAAAATATAACAGATATAGATAATCAAGTATTTAACTGGACCACTGTAGACATATGTCGGTCGAATATATATCTTAAACCTATTTGCACAATGTTTACAATGTATGGCCAAATTATTTAAAAAAGCAATTGTATAAAAAAAAATCCGGTTGCAAATCTCTTGCGTCACGTAAAATATTAGTCATAATTATAACTGCAATCTGCAGGACTTTTGCAATTGATTCAGCAATTGTAAAAATGCAAAAAAAAATAATTAGTGAATAAATAGGTTTCGTTTTTCGTATGAGGTTGCAAAGTTACATATCCACTGAGACCGATATTATCTTTATTTGCAACCACAATAGAAAATTTTAATTTAACCTGCGTCGATAAAAAAGTTTGATAAATAAATGATGTGTTTTTCAGAAATGGTTGCAAATGTACGTGAATATGTAAAACTTTTTCCATTCACTTATCCAATTTGCAGAACTTTTGTAATTTTTTTAAACAAATGACAATGAAAAACTTCAAAATATGACAAAAAACTAGGTTCCGTAAGTTTTACAAGGTTGCAAACTTAATGCATGTTGTAAAACATCATTACTAGCGGTATGTCTAGTTTGCAGAACTTTTGCAATGTTCACTGCAATCAAAACAATGTTCCGTTCATCGCAGACTTCTGCAAAATTTCATAGTTTGTTTTCATTGATGCACTAATATACCATTGAAGTTTGAAAACTTTTGGAATTAATGTTAGTTGATTGTCTATTTCTACTGGCCTATTTGTCGGTCGGGTTATGTCTTTGGATTTGGCATACCACAATCAGTGAACATTTTGAATCAAACTCTCTTTTTATTAATTGTGGAAAGTTCCCATTTCGCTTTTCAACACAAATACCTATCAGAGGCTATCTTGAAAGATGGGAGATAGTGACTAAAGTTTATCTTTTCGGTGCAGATGATTCCGCATTTAATTTTAAGAACATCCTGTCGATATCTTGAAATTAAAATATCTATTATGTTATTTACATTCAGTTTGGATCTGCGATGAGTGTATTATTTGGAAATAAACTCCCATAAAATTTTATTATAGTGTCCTTTTGGATGAATAAATTTCAAAATATATTTTATCTGGTTTTGACAAGGTGATCCAATAGAAAACCGATTGCTGACTTTTCTTTCAGTTTCTGAAATGGGATCTTTTTTTTTTATTACGGTACTCACCCGCATCCTTCCCTTCCATTTATAACAGGTAGAATATTGATTTAATAATATGTTTTTGAGGATAGTTTGTTTAATGTAGTTTATCGAGTATAATTTCATTTCGAATTCTGAATTCAAGGAGGAGGAAACAACAAAACCTGTCACCCCATCCACCAAACCAAGTGGAGCCAACAAGAAACTGATTTCAAACCAAACTCCCGGACAAAATTTAGGAAAAATCAAAACTAGGTTAACCAGTGAAAGGGAAAAGAAAAATAAAAACCTTAACTGAATATTGTGTCATGTGAAGGTCCTCATTAAATTGAGTTTCAAATTTCCAAATGTCTGTTAGCATAGTTATATATTACTACTGTCGCCCTTAAATACCAATTAGTTTATTATATTACTACATATATAGATGGATCCATATATTAACAATTTCATTGTAGAGAAAATAGATGATTTCACTTTGAAAGACCACAATGAACTGAGAAATATTCTATGTGTAAATCAAAATAATAATAGTTTTACGATACTACATAATAACATAAGAAGTTTGAACAAAAACATAGACGAGTATAAAGTTTTCCTAACAAATCTAGCAACCGACATTGACTGTATTGTTTTCACCGAAACACGACAAATAGATCACTTACCTCTATACAACTTACCAGGATATGACCTCATATATAATGATGGCCACTTCAATCAAAATGATGGAACAGTGATGTATATAAAATCCAGTTACACGTATACTTACAGAATATTACAACTAGGAGCCAGCAACACTATTGAGACAACAGTGCAACTCCACAACAAAAAATGCATAGTTATAACAGCTTACTAAGACCCCGTCGTTGAATACCTGTGAATTCGTAGATGATCTACACGAGTATCCAAACCTAATAATGGATTATGTAGTCTCTTTATAGGCGATATCAATATCGATCTGCTCGATGAAGAAAATGGAACAGTAAACGACTACTTGAGCGTCCTGAATGAGTTTGACTATAGATCAACAATAAACAGTCCTACAAGAGTCCAAGGAAATACTAAAAGTTGTTTAGACCACATCTTTTTCAAATCCAAAATATGTGCAATACGTGATCATATCCTACCCATTATAACAGAAACAAAAATAACCGATCATTACAGCACAGCTTTACAAATTATACTCAATGAAATTCGACCAAAAATAAATAAGTGTACATACAAAAAACATATAAATAGTTCTAAACTTCGTCGAATACTAAAACAAGAAACGTGGAATGCAGTTTATTCAGCTGAATCTGTCGATGCTGCAACTGAAACATTTTTAGAGACAATCTTATCGAATATTAAGCAGTCTACAGTTAATTCTAGAATAAATCGGAAAAACAAAAAAATTACACCTTGGATTACCAACGGTATCATAAAATCAATAGAAACAAAAAACAAGCTTTTTGAAATTGTGAAAAAATATCCAGAGAATCAGGACCACAAAACACGATATAAGAAATATAGAAATAAGCTAGTCAGTTTAATAAAAGAGCAAAAATATAAATATTACCAAAAACAAATTACGCAGAATCAATCCAACACGAAACAACTATGGAACATAGTAAATGAAATAAGTAAATATAAATACAACAAAAAACAACTATGGAACATAGTAAAAAATAATAAAATATTTCAATAAAACTTTCACAGAAATCGGCTTCAAACTGGCCAGTGATATACTTCAAAATTCTGATTATATTCCGCATCGGCCCACCCTTTTAAATAGTTTTGTCCTAACTCCCACTTATGAAAATGAAATAGTTGACATTATTAACAACCTGAAGTTGAAGAAAGCCCCCGGATATGACGAAATAAGAGCAGAAACCTTGAAACTCGTTGCCAGTACATAACAAATCCCTTGATCTACATATTCAACAAATGTATGGAGAACGGCATATGGCCTACCGTCTTCAAAAAAGTGTAGTCACACCCATTTTCAAAAGGTGACGAAACTATCGTGACAAATTACCGGCCTATATCTTTAATTATCACCCTGTCAAAATCCTTGAAAGGATCATAGCAAATCGCTTGAATTCTTACCTTCAAAAATATAAAATAATCTCAGACAACCAGTTCGGATTTAAAAAAAATTGTTCAACGGAAGATGCAATCTTACTTCTAACGGAAAAAATATATGATGCAATGGATGCGGGAAAACCATGCCTGCGAGTATTCCTTGACTTGTCAAAGGCATTTGACACAGTGAGTCACAGATTACTACTAGAAAGTCTCGAAGACATTGGAATTCGTGGAATCGAAAACAGACTATTTAAAAGTTATTTGGAAAACAGAAATCAAATTGTAAGAATAGAAAATATAAACAGCGACAACCTCCCAATTCAATATGGTGTCCCTCAAGGTAGTGTCCTCGGCCCAATATTATTTAATATATATGTGAATAACTTGTTCTCTATTGCGTCGAATGGTACCATTGTGGGATTTGCTGATGATACGGTAGTCCTATATACTGCAGATACGTGGCCAGAACTCAAACAAAAGCAGAATTGGACTTCAGCACAATACATGAATGGTTGAAATACAAACTATTAACTTTGAATATCGAAAAACATGCTACTTGCCATTTTGTTGCAATACCACCACAATTCCACTCTTTGATCATCTCTCTATCCGAGATGGCAGTCAGACATACGACATCAAAATGGAATCCAAAATTAAATATTTAGGAATATATCTTGACATACATATGAAGTGGAATGTACACATCAACTTTGTATGTAAAAAACTCAGATCAATGCTATCAAAATTTAAATACTTGAGTACAATTCTAACAATACCACAGTTAAAACCCTATACCATGCTTTAATCGAAAGCCACATAAGATACGGGTTGGTCACATGGGGAAGTGCATTGAAGAGCCATTTACATCCACTTCAAATTTTACAGAAATATCACCTCAAAATCATCTATAAGAAAAAAAGAACATTCTCATCCAAAGACATTTTACTGGAAACAGAGGTGTTAGATATACGTCCACTATATTACTTTAAAGCGGTTGAAAGATACCACAAATCAAAAAATTTCTCTTATCCCAAGCATTGTACAGCACTCGACAAAAGAAGTCACAGCTTGTACGCTAGGCAAAAAAGCAATTGGACAACGCTCTTACTCCATCCTAGCTCCAAAATGCTATAACACCATACCACACAATATTAAAGATACCACTAATCCATACAAATTCAAAAAATTACTAAGAACTCACATTATTGTACTGGGACAACAATACGCCACTAACTTAATAGAACAAACTAATTAAAATTTACTGATTCATCCTTTTAAGACTCTAACTAACTAATACTTCGTGGAAAAGTAGCGAACTTTACACAACTTCTACAGGAAATCATCTCTTTTTTATGATACTGACTATTAATTGTGATCTATTGCTTATACAACGACTGTTCTAGTTTATGTTACTCCTTTATATTGAATCTCGAACAGTTCTGCTTTTGTGATATTCAACTTATGAAATTGCAAATAAAATAATTGTTTCACTCCATAGATATACCCACGCTCAAGGCTTTTTCCTTGTGGGATTTTTTATTTAGAGATAAAAAAATTTTTTTTTTAATAATCTTTTATTCTTCTAGCATAATTTTATATTTATATATAGTAAATGTACCAAAATATTGTCATATACCCACGCTCAAGGTTTCCCTTTTGTGGGTCTTCCTTGTTTATTCAGAGGAATTCTTTTTTTTTAATGATACTTGTATAATTTTATATTTTATATAGTACTATATTGTGACACTTATATACTTGTGGGATTTTTATTTAGAGATAATTGTTTAATAATTTTCTATTCTTCTAGTATAATTTTATATTTATATGTAGTAAATGTACCAAAATATTGCTATATACCCACGCTCAAGGTCTTCCTTTTGTGGGTCTTCCTTGTTTATTCAGAGGAAATTTCTTTTTTTATGATACTTGTATAACTTTATAATTGATACTTATATTCTTCTTATAATCTATATGCTATACTTCTTGTAATCTATATGTCATAAACTGAATAAACATTATTATTATTATTATTATTATATTGATAATTAGATTGTTTTGGTTGTTTGCGATGTTTCTTCCACAGCTGCAGTTATGTCTAAAGTGGAAATATGTTTACAGAGAAATTCATTCCTCTTGATAACACCAATTTTGTATAATCCAGAAATCTTGATGAAATGTTCATTACAGTGTCCTCAACATTATTTGTTCGAAGATTTGATAATTTACTATTTCATCAATATTCGATGTTATTTTCAAAAGGGAGTACTAAATGTGTACTCTCAATAGGTATTGAAAGTTCTTTGATTTATTATACATTGTTACGACCCTATCTGTTTGATCGATTCAAGTGGGTTCGAGAAGATTCCGACTCTAGAGATATAGCAGAAGTTTACGAAAAATCTATTTCATAATCAGAACAAATTTACTATATGTGGCCTTTCTTTCCTGAAAAAAATTCAATGCTGTAAAATAAAAAATCGTCTCACTTCTCAGGGATGCACCCCCCGTATCTTCCATAATTGTTGACGTAGAATTGATGATACCAAAACGTAGAATTATTGATACCGCCATTTCAAAAGTTTTAATGGCAACCCCCCCATTTGTGATTCGTCATTGGAAAGCTCTTTAATGGGGGTGTTATTGTCAAAAAACCAGTGTCGTGAACCCAAAAAACCAGTGTCGTGAACCCAAAAAACCAGTGTCGTGAACCCAAAAACCTGCTAAAACTGAAGAAATTACAATTAATGGAAAAACTCGGCAGAGGAACGAAAAAGACGAATGATATTAGTAACTTGGTATTATCAGGAGGGTATACCTTTATTGCTGTTTGAAAAAAAAAACAAATTTTAAACCGTGCTGTGAAGGGCGAAGAGGACTTTCTAAATCTCGAGTATATGCTATAAGTGTATTGTTACGAAACTGGGTTCATTTCTATTAAAATATGCTGGATTAATTTCATATCCGTTTATTCCACCTCAAACACAACACAATAGTACACTCTGACAAATCAATATTCGATGGCATTGAATTAAATCAAAATTCATCTTGTCTTCGCTTATATGAATTAATTTGTTTCTCTGCACAACAATATTCAAAAACTGCCATTTCGTGATTCGCATGACTTATATATCCTCGTTCTTGCCTTCTCGATATTCTTGAAAAGATCGGGATCATTCGATGAGGTCATCGGAATTCCTAGACCATTTGGGGAATCTAGGTCAACGGTTGTTTTCCGCATAAACAACTTCTCACTTATAGCAAACACCGCAGGTGTGTACTCTACAAATAACACTGCTCCCCTTTAATTTTGATCGTCCCTATCAAAAATAATTGGTTCATTATAGGGCTTCAGTTTTTCGTGATGAACAACCTTCATCTTAGGGCTGAGCCGGATTCTGTAAACCACGTCGTTGATTCATCTCACCTCTGGACCTTGTTTTGGGATTTTTAGTAGCAATTTCCTTCAAGACTTCACTTATCCTTTTCCTGGGCAGAACCAATTGGGAAATTGATGATCTCCCATCATCTGACTCCCATACCCGTTTGAGTAGTCCTTTTTCCACAGCCAGGGAATCCTATTGTGCCCACATTGCCTTGAAGATGGGATCTCTTTCCGAAATATCTACCCAGGAGGGTCTGCCGGTTCAGTCCTCTTTCCAATGTAGAAAGTCCCTAATGTTTGGATCGGTTTCCTGGTCCTGCCTCATGTGTTCGGTAGTCCATTGATCTTCAGTTAACAGTCTCGTGCATGTGATGCTGGATGCTGGTAACTCCTTCGCGGTACTTTGTTCTCTGACTTTGCTCGGATGCTCTAGGATGCGGTCTTCTAGACAAGATATCTGCACTTTTATTTGCTCGTTCAAGGTGACGTTTGATATGAGCATGATATTGGTTAGCCTTTTTCCTGATGGGCGGATTATCAGTAATTCTTCTAACTCTGTTGATTTGAATGACCTCAGGAGCTTCGCTTTCACTAGCCCGCGTGCTTTTCGATGTATTGTCCAATCCAGTTCCTTGGCATCTACTCGAAGACTCACTAGATCATCCGGTCACCTCGGTGGGTAGGAATGTGCGGGTCCTCCAAGGTGATGATGAACGTGGTGGCAACCTCACCCTGCAATCTCTCTGGAAATGTCCGCTCCTACCACATTTGAAACAGCTTCCTCTTGTCTCTTATCGCGATTCTGGCCTCGTAGGCGAGTAGGAACGTGATGTCCTACAGGATCACAAACGTGGTTGTAACCTCACCCTGCAATCTCTATGGAAATGTCCACTCATACCACACCTGAAGCAGTTTCCTCTTGATTGTCCTGGCGATCCTGTCTTCGTAGGGGAGTAGGAACGTGGTGGTGTCAAAGGTGACGATAGACGTGGTGATAACCTCACCTTGCAATCTTTTTGGAAATGGCCGCTCCTACCACACCTGAAGCAGTTTCCTCTTGCCTTATTGTTTTCGCTGTTATTCTTAGGTTCCAGGTTCCTCCAGTATACTGCTAGCATCTGTTCTATAATGTCACTTTCGGCTTTGAGGTGTTAAAAGCCGCTTCTACTTCCAAGGAACGAACTAGAGCTTCACTGCATGTCTTGAAGCTTGTTAATCTTAGGGTCCTCTGTATTTCGATGTCCCTCAGTCCATCAATAAATACCTGCACCGCCAATCGTTCCTTGAAATCCTCGGGGGCATCTGCATAGGCAGGCTGGATAAGTGATTGCACGTCTGCTTCAAACTCCTGTAGACCTTCACCCGATTTCTGCCCACGCGTTTTTAACTGTTGTCATATCTCAATTTTAAAGCAGCAATAAGATCTTCATACTTGCGATTTGGGTCTTATGGGATGGTCTGTAACATTGCCACAGCAGGTCCCCTCAAAGCCACTATAAGTGCCGTCGCCTTTTTTTATCGTCCCATCCATTGGCCGTTGCCGCCGCTTCAAATTGTTTCCGATATAGAGACCATGGCGACTGCCAATCAAAAGTCGGTGGTTTTACGGAATTGTGAGATGTGGCAACCCTGTCACGGTGGTCTTGGATTTTCAGTGAAGCAATTTTCTTTTCCAGTTCTTCTCGCACTGCCCAAACTTCTTTCTTTGCTTCTTCTCGTGCCACCAAAACTACTTTTGTTATCTTACCGTCCATTCCTTCCATCGTTTTCCAGACTGTGTTGATTTCGGTCCACATTTTATCAACCTTCCTTCAGGCCTATGATTTGCTCCTTGGTTTTCTTGATGATCTGCTCGAAAATTGCTTTGTGTTGTCCTCCCAGAATTTTCCTGAAATTTTTCTTCTCATGTTTTTTTTTCAGTCGACGTTTCCCATCTTCTTGTTTTTCTACTCGCCGCCTTTCCTCTTCCTGTTGCTTTTCTTTCTGCCGGTGTTCCTCATCTTTTTGCCGACGTTCCTATTCCTCCTCCTCTTTTTCTTCCAGCATTCGTCTTTCTTGCTCGGCAAACTGTTGTTTAATCATTTCCATCATGGCCTCCATCTCGTCATAGGATGTATTTCTCGTTTTCACCATTAATTGTTCACGATTGGTCAATGAAACTCCTCACTTCCGACACCAAATGTTACGAAGCTGGGGTTCCTTTGGCAATCAAAAAAAAATATTCCACTAAAATGTCCGTTTCATTTCACATTCAATCACAACACAATACAAATACTTTTTTACAACTTAAACACACTGCACTAAATAGGATTCATTTCTCTGTACAATATTCACAAAAGTAACTGAATAACTAACTCCAACCCGCCTGTGACGTCCTTATATATAGCACGGTCGAATTCTCCAGAAAATATTAAAAAACTGCCTCTTGCGTGATTCGCACGACTTATATATCCTCGATCTTGCCTTCTCAAATCTTCTTGAAAATATCGAGATCATTCGATGAGGTCATCGGAATTCTAAGACCGTTTGTTTGGGGAATCTAGGTCAACGGTTGTTTTCCGCATAAACGTCTCGCTTATAGCAAACAACGCAGGGGTGTACTCTACTAATTTTGTAATAGAATTATGAAAATTATTCACTTCATTTCGTGTGTGGTTATGGTTATGATAATTCAGAAGTAAGGTTGTAATACATTCAATTATGTTATGGATAAAGTTTTTCCTGTCATATCCTTCCTCATAATTAACTGGGAAAAAAGATTGGTACAGACTCATTTGAACACCAATTATCACATCTTTGAAGTACATTCACTTTGTTGTGAAATAAAGGCTTCACTGTTTTCGTCAACATGAACAACAATTACCTAGTGATTGTTGATAAATATATAAATCCTTTATTTAGTCCAATTGGCCAATTTACATTTTCAAGTATTGCAATGTTTACAATGAGGATGATATATAGCATGCTCTTAGGTTAATATAGACTAAGTCTGAAAAATAAACATATATATATATTATATATATATATATATATATATAACACATATACACACCTACTATACCTATTTGCACACCATACATCTAAAAAATATTTCATGAATACACAAAATACGTTAAACATACTAAAACATTTGAACACCTGTCATAACTAAATATTAAATCGAAAATGAGGAAGTGGCTACTAGGTTTTTATTGATTAAGAAAATATGATGTTAATTTTGTCTTGAAGGATGTTAAAGATGTTAAACGTTTGATCTCTACTGGCAGATTATTATAGCTATCAAGTCCCTTGAAAAAACAGAATTTTGGGTATGTGTTAATGTGACTTGTTGAATATGAGTCAGTTCTGAATCTTGTATTGTGTCCGTGGATTTGGTCATTGTACATAACTTTTTCTTGTAAATATGTTGGGGAAATTTTATATCTTATTTTGAAAATTAGGATTAATGTTTGGTAGAGGAGAAAGGAATTAATTGGTAACCATTCTAGTTGCTTTAACATATCTCTTATTGGTGTTAGTCTTTTGCAATTTAAAATTATGCGCATGGCTCTATTTTGGAGTTTCTTCGGTAAACGAGCAAAATCATGTTGTTTCAGTAGATACAGAATTGTAGAACAATATATAAAATAAAGGAGCACTAATGAATTGTACAGTAAAAAATTGTGTCCACTAAATAATGTATTTTAAATGCTATCGTCTTTATAATGAAGTTGGTATGTTCTTTAAAATGTAAGCTCCTATCCACATGAACCCCAAGATATTTAAATTGGTTGACCCGTTCCACCTTATCAGGACCTAACATTATCTCAAAATTTTGGTTACAAAAGTTTCTTTATCTTTCTTCTGCACTTATTACCATGTACTTGGTCTTCTCAACATTGATCTTCAAATAATTAGCACAACACCAACTGTAAATAGATTTTAAAATTATGTTGAAGGTTTCTGTGAGTTTCGTGTGATCATTACATGAGAAATAAATCAGTGTATCATCTGCAAATAAATGAACTGAGCTCTCACCTACTACCTCTGGCAAATCATTGATATACAACAAAAATAATAGGGGGCTCCTTGATTACATTCTATTTCTCCAAAAAGCTTTCCAACCATTTCAAGACTACATCTATTCCTACTGCTACTACTACTGCTACTAAGTTTTGTAATAATCTATTTCTGTGTATTGTCTCGAAAGCTCTCTTTAGATCCAAAAATACTGCAAAAGTAGTCTCATTTTTTTCTAGGCTAATTTTCCAATCATCTAGTACACACTGAACTGCTGTTTATTTCTAAACCCTGTTTATTTCTAAACCCTATGTTTATTTATAAACCCTGATTGGTACTTTCTAAACAGTTTATTATTTTCAATATAATCTACTAATTGGTTATAGACTGCATTTTCAATTATTTTTTCAATTGCGCTTAACATGTTCACTGGTTTTAGATCCGAGGTTTTATTAGAGTTTGTTTTTTTCGGAACAGGAATAATTGTAGAAATCTTCAGGTCATCTGGTACCTCCCCTGTTAGTAATGAAGTATTAATGAGGTTTAGTAATGGTTCTGCAACGTTAGTGAAACAATGTTTTCAAAAGGCAACATTCAATTCATCTGGACTTCCCTTATTTTTCAACGAAAAAACAATTTCTTTCAATTCTCTAAAATCTAGTAGTGAGAAGTTTTCTATTGAATCATAAGTGACCCCCAGATTTGAACTAGATGCAATTGGAAAGTCAATTTCTGCTAGCTCAATATTATCTATTATACTTTTGATACTTCCCACAAACAAGTTATTCAACCTGTTGGACATGCCATTTTCATTACTGATAATTTCATTATCACTTATTTCTAATTCACTTATTATCTTATTCACCCTCCACAGTTCAACCCAGTTTGTTTTATTTTCCTCAACTTTTCTTTCGTAATATTCTTGCTTTTTCATCCTCATAGTTTTTACTGCTATGTTTCTTTTTGTTTGTAAATTTCTTCGAGTTTTTCTGTTCCCTTCTGTTTCCACTCTTTATAACAATAATCCCTGTTTTTTGTTGCTTCCTTCACTTCTTCATCATACCATTTTCTATAATGTGGATACATTTTTACGGTTTTTTTAGGTGCTATTTCATCATAAACCTCATACTCTTTATTGTAGAAGTCCTCTATATTTTTCATTCATGCCAATTATTATGTAGTTCCATTTAATTTTTTATAGTTTCTCATTCATTTTAGTGAAATCTATATTACGGCCTCTACTTTCTACTTTTAGAGATTTTTTTCCATTAGAACATTGAGCACAATACAAAATAATATTATTGTGACTAGATATTTTTGGTGTCTCCATAAGTGCTGCATCAATAAGAAATTGTTCAGTGGTTACCAAATCTATCAAACTTCCCCCATTATCAGTTGGATGAGTTATATCCTTAACAATATTTTTACATCCCATGTCAGTTATCATGTTTCTTAATCAATCATTTTTAGGAGCACTCTTTTGCCAATCTATATTGAAATCCCCAGTAACCACCACCATCATTTTTTGGTCACATACATTTTCTTCGCACCGATTTTCGAAGAAATTAAAAATTATGTACAATTATTACCACTAGGAGATCTATATAGGCACACCACCAAGTAGTGTTTTCCGTTATAGAATGCTGTAACTGCACCTAACCAATATTTTTTTGGTACTGCTAAACATTGTGTACTACTAATTTTGATATCATTTCTGAAATATATGAGGACTACCCCTGTATGTCTACTGTCACTATTAACCCTCAAATTATTATAACATGAAAAACTCATTTCTGAATCAAATATGTCATCAGTTACATGCGACTCAGATTGGCAAACAAAGGGGGGTTTTCTGTCAAGAATTAAATTATAAATCTCATCATAGTGCGCAGGAAGACTTTGAACATTTAAGTATAACAAAAAACACTCCCGGTGTGTGTCTTTGGTGACTAGTTTTTTGTCATTAGGTCCCTTAACTGATATATCAGGTGTTTGACAGAGATTCTTTGGAGAAATGAAACCCACACAATTTTTGTTAAGTTTCGCATTTTTATCTCTGCTAGAACAAAGTATTTCTGATATTTTATTCACAATAATGGTTTTGGTCAAAAGCGAGTTATTTATATTCTTCCAAATTTGATTTAAAAATTTTGTCAATATTACGTCCTTGTTGATCACCCAGTATCATTATCTTCATATTTGTACTTTCATTCTTCAAAAAACATCTTTTACAGTTAATCATTGGAGTAATCTTCTCTTGGAAATTCGTTGTTAACTTTCCATGCTCATTATTTTCTTTCTTTCTGATTTTCAAGTGATTCCATTTTAAACATATGGAATTCGTTTCTAATTTTTTTTACTTTATTAGAATACAAGTCATTTTCCTTGGTGAGCACTTCGATTGAAGTCAACATACCTTTTTCGGTTAGTTCTTTTATATCCTCTTCTAGTTTTTTCATTTTTGATTCGTTCTCCTCATTTATTACTTGTAGTAAATTTGTGTTTTCTCTCATTTTGCTTATTTCTTCATTGAGTTCATTTATTGTATGTCGGTGTTTTTGGGTCTCGAGTACAAAACTCTCTTCTGCTTCACAGACTTCTTCAAAATCTTTACTTCTTCTCCTGAATTCTTTAATATAGTTTTCCTTGTCCTCATTATCTTTTTTTAGAATTTGAATTTCTTTTTGGTAATGTTCTATCCTATCACACTCTTTCTTTTATTTCAATTCCAGTGCATTCCGCAGATGTTCTATTTCCTTCTTGAGTTTAAGAAATTTATCTTATAGAGCTTGTATTTATTAAGGGAAATTTTTTTGTTTGTGAGGTATTTTTCGAAACCTTGATTGTAGTTTGAAAATAATTCTGAGATATATTCTGGGACCTTGTCAACCTTAGTGACATTGTTTCAATTATATTTTGTTACTAATTTTGTTCCAGTGATTAAATTTCCAAATGTTAATGTCATTCAAATGTAACACTGTTTACTATTCAAGGTACTAGCAGGGATGTCAATAATAGTTATGTTTCATATATTTCTGGACAATGCAATCAATCAATCAATCAATCAAATATGCTTTATTGTCCGAAGAAACAATTCTTATCGACAAAGTCATTGTAGAGGTGCTAAAAGTTAAAACTTAAAACCTAAAACCTAAAGTTAAGTAATAAAAATAGAAAAAACACTAAAAATGCTAAAAACGGTAGTGATACAGGCGTTTTAAAATTCGTATAGGTAAAATGTACAAGCACAAATGTTAACTGGTATGACATTTAAATAAAATGATAAGCAAGTACAACCACATGATGCAAACATATTGAAATTGATACTCGAAATAAGGGGAAGAGCATATTTTAGTGCTGACGAAAAGGGTCACTATTAAAAAATTCTTCCGTATTGTAGAAAGGATGGATAAGAAGCAATTCTTATACAATTTTTTTAAATAATCCAAGAGATTCAATTTCCCTTAAATGTATTGGTAACTGGTTATACATTTTTATACCGTTATAAATGAGAGATTCCTTAACAAGATTGTTTTTAGGGATAGGTAAGGATAATCTCAATTTTTGCGAGGATCTTGTGTTATGGTATGAGGGAAGTGCATTATATTTGTGGCGATTCTTGTGTATAAGGCAGGTGGTTTCTAGAATGAATATAGAAGTAACTGTGAGGATTCTATGATTTTTGAATAGATCTCTGCAAGAATAACGCTTTTTCACTTTACAGAGGGCTCTAATGGCTCTTTTTTGTACAACCTGCACCATTTGTAGTAGTTGTTTGCTGCACACTCCCCAGAAGGCTATGCCATAGACCAGGTGGGACTCGATAAGGGCAAAGTAAGCTGATTTAGCAGCTGTAAAACCCAATTCATGTGATATAATCCTGATGGCGTAGCAACCTGATGACAATTTTTTGCACAACTTCGTGACATGGTCATTGAATTGTAATTTATTATCAATATTGAGTCCGAGAAATTTAGAGAGAGAAACATTGTCAATATTATGAGGGCCTAGGCTCAGGGCAGAAAGCTCGCAGCGGAATGTTAATATGTTTGTTTTAGTAGGGTTGAAGACCAGTAAGTTATCGTCACACCAGGTTTTAATTTGTTCGATGTCTTCTTGAATCTTGTCATGTAATGTTTGTTCATCTTTGTACTGCCAAAATATGGTGGTATCGTCAGCAAATAATGTATACTTACCAGATATATTAACTTTTGTGAGATCGTTTATGTACAGTAGGAACAGTGTGGGACCGAGTACTGAACCCTGTGGTACGCCACAATGAGTTGGCTCAGTTCGAGAGAGGTGGTTAGTTTTTACCAATTGCGAGCGATTTTCAAGGTATGATTTGAACCATAGCTGGCTGATTCCTCTAAACCCATAGTATTCGAGTTTGCTCAGCAGGATTTTGTGACTCACACAGTCAAATGCCTTGGATAAGTCACAAAACACTGCTGCAGCTGCCTCACCTTCATTAATTTCACTATAAACTTTATTAAGAAGGGAAAATATTGCGTCGTTGGTGTTCTTCTGCCTTTGAAAGCCAAACTGGTTCTCACTCAAGATTTTATTTCTTAGTATAAATTCCAAAATTCTCTTCTGAACTAATTTTTCAATTATTTTAGCCAAGGTGGGTATGAGAGATATTGGGCGATAATTTGACGGGTCTGCAGGGTCGCCTCCTTCATGAAGTGGAACTATAATTGAAGTTTTTAGAAAATCAGGAAAGACTCCCTGTTGGAGTGACTGATTGATGAGAGTTGCCAGGACTTTGAGGGCAGAATCGGGAAGGTTTGCAAATATATTGATTGAGAGTTCGTCCTGCCCTGAGGTTTTTTTATTTTTTATGCCGCTGATGATTTCTTTTAATTCAGATGTGTGAGTTGAAACAAAATCGAAGTTTTCTTCGACGTAGAGGTTTAACATGTAATAGTCTATGTTATTTGCGGGAATCAAGTGTGCAGTGAATTTAGAGGCTACAGTGCAGTAATAGTTGTTAAGGGTATTTGGACTGAGAGGGATTTCAAATGAAGTTTTCTGTTTTCCTCTAAGGTTGTTAATTATTCCCCAGCTTTCTTTAGACTTGTTGAAAGATTCCTCAATTCTTGATTTATAATACTTATCTTTTGCTGATTTCAATACTTTTTTATATAAGTTACGATATCTGGTGTAATATTTATGAAAGAACGGTTCGCTGGTGTATTTTCTAATTGTGTGGAGGGATTTTAGATTTTTTGCCGAAATCTTCATTCCTTTTGTTAGCCAATGTTTTTTTTTCTTAATTTTTAACTTTTGAATTTGAAAAGCTGAGTTAAAATTACCTAAGAGTAGATTATAGAATGAAAAAAAGGGGTCTTGAGAGGCGAAGATATCCCCCCAGCTAGTATATGTGCAAAACTCTTGGAATTTAATATAATTTTTTTTACTAAATAGTCGGCTATATTTGAACTTAGGATTAGGGGTATTTATATCAAGTAGTAAGGTGCCGAGAATGGCTTCGTGGTCGGATAGGCCTGAGGGAACAACTGAACATAAAGGTTCTTCGGAATTACTGCAGAAATAGTCAATTGTGGTTGCCGAGTATTGTGATGCTCGAGTGGGTTCCTTGACATGCATTTTTATATTAAATGAACTTAGTAAATTAGTCAGATGATGGGTTTGCTGGGACTCTAGATCAGTGAAATTGATATTTAAATCACCAGTTATTAATATATTCGAATGTGGTGAAAGTTTTGATAGGAGCAACTCAAGGTTGATTTGATAATTTATCTTTTGTTGTTGGTTTCTTGTATGTGAACATGTAGTAAACAAACTCACTGAGATGACTTACTATTTGCTAACAGCTATATGAGTATCCACAATGAACTTAACTTTCACCTGTGTCACTTCAATTAATTATGAGTTTCTTTTTTCTCTACTTTATATTCAATATTATAAGAGCCAATATTGTAGGCTGTTCTACTATTCCACCATCACAGTATAAATCGTCTTCGACAATTTGTAAGATTCCTTCCTCAATATCAGCCATTTAGGGTGGTACAGGCTTTTCTTCATGTCCTTCTTATTGTTCTCTTAAACATCCCTTATCACGACCTCTTTGCACTAAATTTACAAATATTTACAAGTATTATGATATAACAAAATAAATCTTTCGGCCAATAAATCACATGCTGCATGAGCACTTTGCCCGCAATCCCCTTGAATTAAAAATATGTCTATAAGTTGATTATTATTATTATTAAATGTACAATTGTTTGTAAAGAACGAAAAACAACAATTGAGAAAACCACTTGATCAGCTGATCACACAATCACATTACAGGTTGGCTACTAACAGTTATTGAAAGCACTGTACGGCTGCCCTCTTGTGATAGTTCTCGTACCTTAGTCATATGAAATTACTTTTAGCGAAGTGATATGGGAGTATTTGAAACTATTGAAAATATGTCATCATTTGTAGTATGTCTCCAGGAATCAGAAAAATATTATCTTTAATTATCAAATTGTTTCGTAAACACATTCGAACGCATCAACAAATGATTTCACAGAAAGCGAGGTAGAGCTAGGGAGTCAAATGGCCCAATGTAGATAAATGATATTGACCAATTGAAATAATTAAAAAAGGCTGCTTTGAAATTACTAAATTGGACAACGAATATGCCGAGTCGTAAATATATCTTATCATTATTTTATTAAAAAAAATATTCAAAACAATAATGATGAACAATGCTGCCTGCTATTCACTCATGGGGCATAGTTATGATAAAAATAATAAGTAGATGAAAAACAAGTTGATTTTAGGTGCACCAGACTTTTGTCAACCTGTCCAGCCAGGTTGACGAAAGTCTTATTAATATCTGGAGCAGCAATGCTAGGCGCGGATAGTACTTGGATTGGTAACCACCTGCCAGGGAACACTCGCGTTAAGAAAGCCCCGAATAACTGCCGCGTGGTAGCATATTCACAGCTGCAGGCGTTATATCAATGAGCACAAGATATAGTGATAGATGTGCCGTCCTTCGGAGAGGACGTGAAGATGACGGCTCCGAGTGGATGTTGAGCTCGTTAAAGATCCATACCTCTGGTTGGAAACACCAGTGGATTCGACAAAATTTCCAGTTGGGGGAAGTGTGCTCACCGGCGTCGGTGTTTAGCCCTTGTCGCAGAAATAGGCTTACGTTAAATAAATATATTAAACAAAGTTGTTTTTCTGAACCTAACCACCATCCTTTTTTAATGCAATATAGTTGTGTATATAATTGGGAGACAATCTGGAATTCGAGGAGATCAATTCAGAATCAGAAGTCAAAGTCAATGCTTCACATCATCCAGTTCGGAAAATGTTGGCCGGAAATTAATGATGATCCAGAGCATACAATCTTTGCATGTCCCAGGTGGACCAGAGAACGAATGGACCTACAAATATAATTCGGAGAACTGAATCCAGATAGTATGATAGGTAAAATGATCAGAAATCCCAATCAGTGGAACAAAGGTGCAAACTACTTAGAGAAAGTAATGAAACAAAACCCAAGCCAGGAGGTAAATGGAACAATTTGTGAAATGCCTGTAACTGTCCCATCGGACAGTGACGGATATAAGAGAGGGCATGGGGTGGTTTCAGTCGGTAGGAGTCCGACACTGTTGTTTTGCGATGGACACCAAGCAAGCAGCGTCATGAGGATTTCCACACAAATTAATTCGAATTCAGAATCATTGCAGATCAGTCGATTCATGCACTTTTGAGATTAGTTCCAAGAATTTATAAATCATTTGCTCAGCAGTTAAATTCATCAACTAATTGAGTTGAAATGATTCAATTAATTGAATCCAAACAGTTAAATTATCACAGTCAAGTCATTCTGTAGTGAGAGTTAGTTTCAAATCATCTTAAAATTAGGTCAGTTCTTCAAAATAACATGGGTATTTAATAAAGGTTATAGAAAGTTTACATAATTAATACCAAATGCGAGTTAAAGCTAAGTGTAATAGACATACATGAAGAAGCGCAGATTAAATAAAATATACCGGAATAAAACATGAAGTGTGCAGAGTTCCTAGAAGGCAGACATAAACCACCAGTAATATCAATATCAAGTAAGAGAATTTTTATAATTATATTTGGCAATTAATAATGTTCACCAAAGAACTATGTCATCATTAATGACGACAGAAGACGTCAGATATGCTATAACTATAGTAATGGTAGCAGGAGTAGAAGAATTTTGTATTTCATGCACGAAATACAAAATTCTTATACTACTGCTATTATGTTATGTGCACACAGCCTCAAAAACCTCAATATAATAATGGTTCTAATTGGCAATTCACATGTTTCAATGACTCATTCTTTTGTTATTAAATTATAAGTTAAAAAACCAATAAATTTTTATTTCGAAATAGTGGAAAGTTAAGGTAGTGTCATGAAGATAATGTCAATCAACATACGAGGTGTGAGTTAAATTAGCCGCTCAAATTATCTTCTGAGTGGAGTTTTCTCGGGAAAATTCTACAATTTGTGTCTGCTCTAGGCATTGCTCTTGACATCAGCGGGTGTTATGAAACATTCAAAACGAGCACGTGCCTGGACCGTACTTGAATTTTCTACAATTTTCCATTATTTTCCATCAACTTTATTTCCGTTATTCTGCGACTTTCATATAGGCGTTTTCTGGTGAAACTACTTATTTTGACGAGATCTACATCCTGTTAATAAAGATGCCCCATCTTTGAGAACATCCTGTGACCATCCATGCCTTAGATGAATAATAAATAAAGCTTTCCGAAAATACAAAAAAATCCAAGTAAAGTTTTCTATTGACATATAAAAAATATTGTATGTTCTGCAATCAAACCTTTGTGTACCTCAGATCGCTGTTTCTTCTGATACTATTGGAAAATATACGCTTGGACAAGATATCTCTAATAACTCCTTTCAATTGACCCCCATCACACAGAAAGAAGTCTGTGAGGCACTTATATCCATCAAGTGTAATGCAACCACAGTAGATGAAATCAGTGCGACCTCTCTAACACACTTGGTTAATTTTAGTCTATAAAAAAAAGAATACTGCCCAAGTGCTAGTGCACTAGTGCTTCCACTCCGAAAAAAAGAATTTTTATCTCTTCATAATTTGAGGCCTATTAGCTTATTAACTGCATAACTACAATTTTGATGAAACCTCCATAAACTGGTTTATCGAATATTTGTCTGGAAGAAATCAGTTAGGACAGTTATCTGATCTTGATAGTAACTATGATATATCCAATCTAAACATACCTAAATCTAAATCTGGAGTACCTCAAGGGTCAATACTTGGTCCTACCTTGTTTTCCGTTTTTATGGCCAATATCACCAAAATTTCACAAAATTGTAAACTCCACATGTATGCTGATGACGTGAGTGGGTATGTCTTTTCAAAAAAATTATCATGAAAATGCTAGTAGGCACCCATGGAAAATATAATTAAATGACAAGTTGTTACTCCTTAATTAATCATTAATATTATCGATATTGATTTGAAAGTCACAAAACTCGTTTGATAATTATGTCTAGGTTTACAAATTGATAGTCACCTCAACTCCAACAAACACGTCAATATGATTTGTAAGAAGTCATATTTTGCACACAAAAATATCCAGCAGTATAAAAATGTGTTGCTTAGTGACACAAAGTCTCTAGTTTTATCTATACCAAACTAAGTGCACTGGGTCACGGCCCATTCAGTATTCAACAAGGGGCAAATACAAAAAATACAGACCTTTGATATAAGACATGTGTTTAGTCTGAAAAGACATGATCATATTATTCCTACTCTTTGAGGTGCATGTTTATTGAAAATGTGTGAAAGACGATTTCCCCACATGAATTGCTTGGTAAGCAATGTTGTTAATAAAAATTGTGCAAAATATTAATCAGGATTACTAACAAGACAGTGTGATATTCATAGTTTGAATACAATAAATAATAGTAAGTTTTCTATACCAAGATACATAACTAAATATTTTAAAAACTTCTTCAGTCTCCTAGCAGCTTACAAGTTGTTACCAATTGATTAACTCATGTAGTAAATCATTCAAAACTAAGCTCTGGAATATTATTGATGATCATAATTGGAGTCTGTGACATACAATGACTTCCCATTGATAAATGTTTATGCCAGCTTATCCTTTATATACATAACACTTTATTTTATCAGGGTACATATAAAATATCCTTTGCAGTACTCTGTACCTTTTATAGAAAAATTGATGTTGTTTACTGCCTGTTTTTTTTTTTGATGCAATAAACATTTTTATTATAAACCATATCAAATGTGCACCACGTATCGAGGTTTCACTTCTATTGATCATCATTGATATTATGTTTTCTAATCTATGATGAGATGCAATTAACCAAAGGAAATCACATATCCGACCATACTTTCCAAGTATAGCAGTTCAATATCCAATATAAAAAATTGAAAAATGTCATATTCAAATGTAATATATCAATAAAAAAAATCCCCAAAATATTAGTAATTTACATGAAAAAATTTTCACCAAAGGATAGATTCGAGAGAAAACTAAATGTCACCATTGACATTCCTCTTGAAGGACTGGATATGAGCAGCAGCAGATAATATAGTTCCATATCGGTACAATTTGTATGTACTCTCCAACCATAGTGGAACAACTTATAGCGGTCACTTCACAGCTTACTGTAGACACCCTTAAGCAGGCACATGGCACGAGTACAATGACTCTAGAGTATCACCGATATTATCAAAATCACTTGTAAGTGAAGAAGCATACATCCTCTTCTACGAGCAACAGGACATTCCAAATCAGTGTTCTTGATCAGATTCACCTCCTATTATATTATATGTATTAATTTGTTATTAACCTCATACAATTGTGACCTATTTTTACTCCTAACTAACTAACTCTATTAGAAAAGGAGACACTTCATCAAATATAGATGAATATTATTACATTTTCCTACACTTACAAAAGTTGTATTCTTTTGAATTGAAAGAGATTCATAACATGCTATGAGAAATGTCAAAAAAATGTGAAAGAAACTAAACATATTTATAATTATGACAGATTATTATTGTGAACAAAAAATCAGCTGTGGGGCACCCCAGAACTTGACCGGCTTGAGCCTCGGGGGAATGGGGTTATTTTTAAATAAAACATTGATAAAACATTTTTAGGGCTGTACGAAGTCAATTTGATCGGTCAATTCAACAGTCAATTTACCAATCAATTGACCAAGTGAGATATTTTACCACAGTCCATTGAGTGGCCGTTTAAGATGGTAACGCCCAGGAGAAAAATAAAACATTCGTAGTGCCATTCTGGAAAATGGTGGAAAGCTCCAAGTGCCGACTCAATTTGATTTGTGTTGCTCCCTGCCGAATTTAGTTCCAATCCAACGGATAGATTTTGAATAATTTTGAACTTTGCCATTTTTTATTTTTGACAGATCAGTTGTAGAAATAATTTTGACTGTTCTGTCACAGTTTTTCAAGGTAATTTTTTAATAGTGACACTTCTGTTTCACAGATGACAGCCAAAAACGAATGGTTGCATTTAGGGCAGAAACTGTATCTTTCTAACAAATTTCAGCTCAATTGGTCAAACAGCTGGGCAGTTATCGTGGAAGATTACAGACAGACAGACAGACACACACACTCACACAGGCAGACAGACAGACAGACTTCACTCTGGAAATGGTCTTAATCGTCTGGGGGGATCTGAAAAAGGATATTTCCGTCGATATCTCGATTATTATTTTTCGCACGATTACATTACTTGACCACTAGGGGTGTCGGTCAAGTAAAAATAGCAACAACCAAATATTAGACCCCACTGAAATATGTAATATTATGAATGACTTTTTCATGGACATCCCTTATGCAGAACCATAGACTAATAAACTGAAACTAGCCCATAGTATGAACACAGCTATTACCTATGGCCAATCACCATTCAAGAGAGTATATCATTAAGGCAACTATAAAAATCACAAATTGTAGTAATACAGGGTTATAGATCTACAGAAAGATATGTTAATATTTGTTTACGTCAGGATCTTAAGTTATGTTCTTTTCATAGTTTTTAAAATAATTATTATACTACTCATGAATACTGTTACAAATACAGTATGCCAATAGCAGACGAACGAGACTATCCCACTGAATAAAAATGGACTACCGCACACTTGAGACAGGACCAAAACATTGGAAAGAGGATGGAACTGGCAGACCCTCCTGGAGAGATATTTTGGACAGAGATCCCATCTTCAAGGCAATGTGGCCACAATGGGATTTCCTGGTTGTGGAAAATGGAGTACTCAAACGGGTATGGGAGTCAGCTGATGGGAGATGAAGTCTAAACCTGAACCGTACTATGAGAATCTTACAAACAAACCTTGGAAGGTGTAAGGTGGCACATGACATGGCATTTGCTACTACTAAAGAAATGGAAATAGACATTTTAATAATTGGAGAACCAAACAAAAAGATCAAAAAAATTAGGGCCTGGATAAGTGACAAAAGGATAGATGTAGCCATAAGTATTGAGAACAAAAATATAAAGGTCCTAGACATAACAAGAAAAGAAGGATTCATACATATAAATTTCGAAAAATGGAGCATTATCTGCTGCTATTATCACCCAATATAGCGCGACATCAATATGAGCGCAAGGTGGACGAAATAATTAACGAGGCCAGAAAATGCAGGCATGGAGTGGTAATAGCGGATGATATAAATGCAAAAGCATCTGAATGGATGGAAACACTAAACATTAAAACGCATAACAATGGGAAAACAACATTCGAAAGAAGAGGTGGCACCTCATATATTGATGTAACCTGTTCCACTAAAGAAATATCGAGAAAAATAAAAAACTGGACAGTGCTCAACCAGGACACACTGACAGAGCATAAATACATCTACTACGAACTAGCTGGGGAAAAAGTCAAATGGGAGGAGAGGAAAATAATCCAAGGTGACTGGAAGACTTTCCGAACACACATAAATCAAGCAACAGAGGAAGGCGGGACCAATACTAACCATGTGGATGTAACCGAAAAAATTAAAGAGGCCTATGTAAGTTAGTATTAACAACAACCGAATAGGAAAAACAACCACACCCTACTGGTGGAAGGATATGATTGGAAAATCGAGAGAAGAGAGCAACAGACTGAGAGGAACAGCTACGAGAATGGCAGCTTGCCATAATACCAGCGAAGAGGAGAAAATGCAGGTTAAGGAGGCATATAAGAGTGCTAAAAGAGAACTACACAGGCAAATTATTATTCACAGGCAAATCTGAGGTACAAATTCAAAACAACATTAACACTACTTTTCAGTCACTTCGTAAGTGGTTATACGATAATTCTCTTTTTCTGAATAGTACTAAAACAAATTATATAAATTTTCACACCAGACAGAATAAAAATAACCCAGCAGTAGAAATAACTATAGATGATCAAATTATAGACAAGGTGGAATGCTCTACTTTTCTAGGTATTAGACTTGATCAGAATGTATCCTTCAATACTCACTGTAAAATTTTAGCCAATACATTGAGTATTAAATGTTTTCAACTAAGATCTCTCAAATCTATAATTGACATACAGGGACTCCTGCTCTTCTATTTCGGGGAAATCCAATCCAGATTAACATACGGAATAACCATCTGGGGTAGTTCTTCTGCAGTTAATGAGGTTTTTCTGGTGCAGAAGAGGATTATGCGATGCCTTGCTAATGTTCCCAATAGTACCTCATGCAGGGATCTATTCAAACAATTTAAAATTCTTCCTCTCTATGGCCTACATATATTGGAACTTTTAACATATATACACAAGCAACGCAAAACTCTGGTTAAGAATAGCTCACTACATGATCATCATACAAGATCAAAAAATAATTTCCATCTACCCAATGTTCGTTTAACAGTATCTCAGAAATCTGCAGATATACTGGGATTAAGATTATATAACGTTCTTCCTGAAGAACTAAAATTGATAGAAAGAGTGCACACATTCAAAAAAGAGATAAAAAGACTTCTCCTCGCCCTCTGCCCCTATAACATTAATGAATTTTTTGATAGTTTTAGATAAAATGTTTTGTCTGTCTATATTTTATATCTTATCTTATACACTTTATTTTTATATTTTTATATCTTATCTTATACACTTTATGTAAACCTTGTTTATATCTGACTTGTCCGATAGCCTCACAGCTCTATGGATTAAATAAAAATTGAATTGAATTGAATTGAAATCAACGTATCAAAAAGACAACAAACCTATGCGAAGAACTGGAGAACGACGTATGGGGACAAGGATATAAAATCGTATGTAAAGCCATCGGACTGCAGGCAACCTATTGATTACATGCCGAAAAGAGGAAGGAGATAAGGACGGGACTATTCCCAAAAACACCAGAGAGGATGGAAATAAGAGAGAACATGGAGGACGTGGAACCCTTCACTGTAGGGGAACTGATGCTTGCCAGCAAACAAATGAAAAAAGAAAAGGCACCAGGACACAACGGAATTCCACCAGAGGCCATAAAAGAGATCAGCAAAATAAAACCACAGTGGCTGCTTAATATGCTAAACGAACTGTTGATACAACAGAAATTCCCAGACGACTAGAAAATATCAAAATTAATTCTATTCTTGAAACATGAGAAACCCCCGGATCTTCTGTCATCCTATAGACCGATCTGCTTACTGAATGCAATAAGCAAATTGTATGAAGCCATGATTAGCGACAGAATCAACAAAGAAATTGAGAATAAAAAATTCTGCACAAAAATCAGTTTGGATTCCGCAAAGGGAAATCCACCATCCAAGCCATTCAAAAGGCGAGAGAAACCAAAGACATGGAGCGTAATGGTAACTCTAGACGTAAAAATGCCTTCAACACTGCTAACCACAAAGGAATCATAAGAGCGTTAGAACTAAAAGGGATGTCCAGATATCTAATTAATATCGTACGGGAATACCTGGACAAAAGGAAAATTAGGATCGACAAAGGAGAGGAAATGGAAGCTACGGCAGGAGTCCCACAGGGATCAGTCCAGGGTGCGACTCTATGGAACACACAGTATGACGGAGTTCTGCGGCTGGATCTTTCCGAGGGAGCTACAACTATCAGCTTCGCTGATGACCTGGCCCTTATGTGAAGGCATCAAAAGATACTGAACTAATCAGGAAAACCAACGACAACATAAGACAAATAGATACATGGATTAAAAATAACCACATAGCATTGGCACCCCAAAAAACTGAGGCAGTGATCCTGAAAGGGAAAAGGAAAAGAGATCACATAAAATTTACAATAGAAGGCCTGGACATAAAAACAGTAAAATATTTGGGAGTCCACTTTGACGACCAAAGAACCTTTGGTAGGCATGTCAAAAAAGCAGTCATGAAGGCAGAGGAAAGAACGGCGAACCTAAAAAAGATTATGCCTAACATAGGGGGGGCATCTAGTATAAAAAGAGCAGTGCTATCGGGAGTAGTACACAGTATCCTGCTATATGGGGCACCAGTATGGGCAGATGCCATGCGGAAAAATAAGTACAGAGAAATGATCACCCGGGCACAAAGGAAAATTCTACTGATAGTAGTATCGGCATATAGCCTCAAATGTTTCCATCCAAGTTATTACAGGTATAATACCAATCGACCTTCAAATCATTGAGAGGAAATGTATCTACAAGAACCCCAGGAACAACCTGGAAGAAGTAAAAACAGAGGCAAGAGAAAGGAGCATACGAGAATGGCAAAAAGATGGGACAGGGAAACGGAGAAAGGACAGTGGACCAAAAGACTCATACCAAATATAAAAGAATGGATAAACTGTAGGCACAGAAAGCTGGAATATTACTTAACCCAAGCACTTACTGGCCTTGGGTCGTACAGAACGTTCACTAAGAAAATAGGGAATTAAGAGGTTGACACCTGCGTATACTGCAAGGAGGTTGACACGCCGGAACACACTATATACAGGTGTGATCGGTGGATAAATATCAGAGAACCCACTTATACAAAAACTGGCATCACATTAAACCCCATAATACGGTAGAGCTGATGATACAGGATAAGAACAACTGGAATATAGTACACACCATGATCAGATCCATAATGTCCAAAAAGGAAGAAGAAGAGAGGATAATGCAAAGCGAAAGAATCATTGTAAACTAATGAAAATGAACGCTGCCCACATCCGAAGTAATGTCGGAAGATGGTTCCAGATGTGGAAGAGCAAGTAAAGGAGGTATTTTGGCTGGTAGGCGAGCACTGTTACTGACCGTCGACGTCACAAGAAGATCTTGGTCATTCGAGAAATGTTTACCGACTTTTCTAGCATTTTCTACAACGTTTTTGTGAAGTGTTATAAAAATCATAAAAATAAAACTCACAGATTCATTCTTTACTTATTACCCACAACATTCAATAAACTACCTATTTATGTCAGAGAGATTAAAAAAATTAAAAAATTCATTGAAAAAACAAAACAATATATAATTAATCACTACCATGAATTTATCCGAATCTCAGAGTAAAATATCTGCATCAACTACATGCTACATACTCCTCTCTTTTCTTCATATATAAATACTTATTATTCTTTTACCTTACAACCACAAAATTCACAGCTCTTTCACCTCACCAGTTTCTTCTAAATTAAATTAGCTTGCGTATGAACAACAATACTGTATCATACTATGTTCTTTGCACAATTTCTCTCGATGCACAAACAGGTGTTACAACACCTAGGTGCATTCGGCAAATTGTGTTTGTAAATGTAATATTGTTAATTGTTACTGAAACCTGTAATTGTAACTGAAATCTGTAAATGAAATGATATGAAATGTAAAATGAAATGATATGAAATGTAATTTGTAATTAATTTGTAATTAAATTTGTAATTAAATTTGTAATTCTTGAAAATGGATAATAATTAATTCCGTATTTTAATAGTCACAAACCCCTGATTTATAACAATATATTCTAGTATCAGAAAATGAATGACATGATACGGCAAAAGTCTTTGGACAAGAGTGAATCATAAAACAGAACAGTCAAATTCCATAGTTTCTAGGTGTTAAAATGGATCAGAAGTAAATTGAGTATAGTTTGCTGCAAAATCAGACAGCTTAAAGGCACAATATCATTAGACACTGTCAAACTGACATACTTTGGGTTACTGCTATGAACATTGAGTAACGGACTATTTTTTTTAACAACTCAGGGCACATATGTTATTATTATGCAGAACAAAAATTATTAGGTATATGGCTGGTCTACCTTCTAGTATACTCTTCAAAAAAATCTCATCCGACTATTGATTATTACAGTAAAAAAAGAATATGATAATCAATCCAATCAAAACAAGTAATCTGCACAACTATATATGAGAAACAGTGAAAGTTTATCCCAACCATAATCACGATTGTAATAATTGGTCAAAACTCTTATATGTATCAGCGAATCAAGTGTTACAACTTTTGAAAATATTTCCTAACCTAAGTAAGTTCATAACATTGCCTTAATCATCTAAGAGTTTTTGAAAAATAAGGCTCACTATTCAGATGCAGTCCAAGAATTTTGTTTAAATTAATTATAGTGAATGAACTATTTGAGTTTTTTACCTACAATCATTTTAGTATAATTGTATAGGAAAATTTTATTTGACAATTTTGTATGTCCATTCAATGGGATTTTATAAAAAATTTTTTTTTTTTTTTAAATTTAAATTTTTTTTTTATATGTGAAAATGATATAATGTTTAATTTTCTATAAGTATTCTATTCTATTACAAGAATTTCTATTAAATCTTTGTATATTTCAAATTAGTATATTCTGGTTTTATGTAAGGTACTGTTTGATAACTTTATAAAAGGATGTATGAATTGTAACAACAAACTCATAATGATAAAGGTTATTCCTCTGACTTCCTGCAAACTAAACTTATGAGAAATTGCTTGCTTGTATCGATTTTCATTGTAAGAATAGATATTTTGACACAAACTTAATGAGTCTCCCAACTCCACTTTTCAAATTGAAAATATAATCACCTCTTGTGTTATACTTCAAACGAAATGCTAATCAGACAAGAACACTTATATAAGATTGGAACTCATCATGCCACTAACCTCTGGGCCAGAGCTAGTTTCAGTCTATCATTTTCATATTTCAACTGCATGTCAATGGGATTTGGGTTGGATCCTATGTAGGGAGATTTGTCAATTTTCATCTGATGGCTCGGACTCTCGTTACTTTGCATACCAGAAATGGAATGGCTACGAGGGTGGGGAATATCTTCATCCGGTTTAGAGTTGGTTGATAGAGGTACTGCTGGGTTGCCTACAGCAAAAGTAAAAAATATATATTAACGATGAAAATCTCCGGTCAGCTTCATTCATGAATTATTTGGTAAACATTAAATTGTCTATATCTATAAAAATGAATTGACTGATGTAAAACTTCACAAACACAGATTTAACAATATATATTAATTATTAAATCTAAATTTAAAGAATGTATATTTCGAATAGTTTTTTGTTGTCAATTTTTTTTTTTTTTAATAATTTATAATTGCCTATGCTTCTTATTTGTGGTGGTAAAATATTATATATATTTGGAGCATGACATCTTTCAAACCTTTGGTTAAAAACTTTATGATAATATGGTAGGTACCACTATTTGTATAGTTGTAACTTGTCTGGTATTGTAGGCATGAGAAGCAAGAGTTTTTATTTCTTGATGTTTATATATAAAGGGAAAGAGTATTTTCATAGTAAAATAGAGCATCCTAACATTTGGTGTTTAATTTTTATATATGTCTCATGTTGGGTATAGTTTGTCTTTAAGGGAGATTATTTTCAGTTCTAATACCACAAGAGAGTGAGAATAAAGTGAAAATAATTCAACAGCTTTTCGAAAACTTGTTGCCAGGCAATAGGCCTGAGAGCCCGAAGAGCTCGAGTGGCTATTGCCAAATGGCAACAAGTTTGAGAAAGAAATCTGGAGAATTATTTTCTACGTTATTGAACTCTCTTGTGGTATTCTGTAGATTAATTTTTGAATTTACGATCACAAACAGGCTTTCTCGCAAAATGATATAATGAACTAAACCGGTTTTGATTCATTTCCCACTTTTCATGCGAATTGATGACATACGTCAAATTAAAAATATAGACTTAAAGAATAAAAACAAAATACCTCAAATTATTCCCCAGGCAATTTTCTAGGTAGATTATTCTCACTATAATAATGTTTTGATTGTCCAAAACTTACATGAATTATTTGAATTGAAAGTTTTCATTGGTTTCTAGAAATGTCAAAAAAAAAACAATAAATAATTTTGTATTATTCAGAGGACTCAATACATTGCTATGGAATAGATTCTATTTAACCCTGTAAACTATCAACAGGAGTTTTTTGTTCATTATTTTCCACAGTACGTAGAATTTATGTATTAGTCTTCTCAATTGGTTAGTTGAATCAATAATATGTTGGTTTTATTTAAGATTTCTATCTATTGCAATTCCCAGGAATTTACTAGTTTCAGATTCTTATATTTCAGAGTGGGTATGAAGAATTTAAAAAGTACTGTAGTTTGGTCTACTGACATTTGTCAGTGAAAAAGTAACATATGTTGTCTTCTTGACAAGGAGAGTTTGTTATAGTTTAGCCAACTTTTCACATTGAGGATGCCATTTTCAGCTTTACTTTTGACTCGGTTCCAAGTCGTATCATTAAATATAAGAACAATACCATCAGCATAAGTATTATAGTTCTATCTATAGAAGATTTCAACAGTAAAATAATGTATGTGATTTATATAATTGGCCCAAGAACTGTTCCTTGGTGAACTCTCAATTTGAATATTTCTCGGATCTCTCAATTCATTTCTTATTTTCACTTGTTGCTGCATATGTTTCAAGTAATTTTCGAATATTTTCAAGAGAGTATCAAGAATAACGTAGTACCAAAGTACATCAAGTAGTTTCTTGTGAGGTACTGTGTGAAAAGGCATTGCAAGGTTAAGGAATACACCTAAGCATTTATTGTTACTGTCCAAGTTTTGTAAACTTGGCAACCAAATGGACGGACTTGGACGGACTGAACATCAACCCTCAAAAAACCACCATAGTAACATGCACTCGAAGATGGAAACTAGAAGGACTAGGGCCCATAAAACTTCGAGGAGAAACTCTACAGAGTAAGGGAGAGGTCTCAAAACTGACCTGGAACCAATATTTGATGAAAGTGACGAGAAAAGCGGAGACCACTCTGATTGTGGCCAGGTGCTCTTTTGGGAAAAAATGAGGGCTAAAACCAAACATGGTACACTGGTCGTACATGGTGATAGAGCCGGCCATAACATAAGCTTCCTTGGTGTGGTGGCCAATAAAGACACAACAAAGAAGCACTAAAACTAAACTAGACAAGGTACAAACTTGCCTGTGTAGGTATTACAGGGGCAATGAGATCAATGCCCACTGCAGCCATGGAGACACTGCTGGGATTGACTCCCCTTCACTTGGTGCCTTCAGAGTGAGAAACACACTGAACAACATAAATGTTGCAACAGGACTCATGAGCATCGTCAGCATTGTAACCAGAGACGTGCTAGGCATGAGATCAGATCACATTGTGAAACGATTCTCCTTTGACAAATCATACAGGGTATCTATACCAGACAGAATTGTATGGAATGACACAGAACTCAACACCATTCTGCAGGGATCTGGTACGCAGATAGGTCAAAGATCAAATCGAATCATTTATTGGTGTTTTCAATTTATACTTACATGCTTACACAAGTCAATAGAATGAATATATACATGTAGGTATGATACAACGCACATGATACACACACATACATATAATGGTTTAGATAAAATTTACAAACATTGATAATATTGGAATTACCCATTCTTAATTAAGTTTAAAATCTTTGACATCACAAGAATACTCTAGAAACTCTTTTACAGAATAAAAACACTTCCTAATTAAAAACTTCTTCATCACACGCTTGAATACAGTGACCTCCAGGTTTCTGAGCTTTTCAGGTAACAAGTGTTTGTTCAATAGTAATTTCAAAAATGTATTTTGCGAAACCTGTATTGCATTATAGTGTGCTCTTGAAACACCTCCCCAACCTATGATTCCATAACTCAAATGTGATTCCACCAAACTCTGATAACTATTATTCTTTCTTTTTTTTAAGAATTCAACAATTTTTTTATATCTATATAAAATACACGTTAATTTTTTTGAGGTAGTCCACATGAGTTTTCTATCTGAAAGTATGATCCAACATTCTTCCCAAATATTTAATTTCATTTGCCGGTCTTATTGTGAAAGAATTTTGTATGGTTATATCATAGTTTGGAAGAGCTCTCTCAAGGCTACTGAAAGGTAAGTAAATCGTTTTTTTGAAATTCACCCATAATAATCTGTAGTCCAGCCAGGTTTTAATTTGGGCAAAATCCCTTTCAATTTTAATTTTCAAATTTTACCAGTTTGTGTCGTTATAGATAACCACAGTATCATCGGCAAAGCTGATGATTTGACCCTCTTTCTCCGATAAAAATATGTTATTCAGTAGTACTAATTCCCTGTTGAAAACGAGACTATTTGTCATTCATGAGGTAATAAGAATAATTTTGAAAATCCCTTCAAAACAGAAGAACCTACCTACTATTCAATTATCTTTATTCACAAATTAGTGAACAATCCGATTGACTGTCCCGAATTACTCTCCCATTTCAATATTCATATTCCGCCATTAAACTCTATAAATGAATTGACTTTTTACCAACCCAACTCAAGAACTAACATATTACTCAAGTCACCAGTTGTAGCAATGAGCAAACTGCACAATCAATTATGTGCCAATCTCGACATGTATTATGTATTATGTATTATATATATATATATATATATATATATATATATATATTTATATACAGGGTGGCCCCCCACATTCGCCTCGGTATTTCTACGAGAAATGAAGAGAGTTAGGGAAAAACTTTTAGCACAGTTATATGTGAGTCCATGAGGAGCATATTCCAAAATTATTTTGAAATATATAGGGTGATCCCTAAAAAAATTACATACCAAAGTTATATTTTTTCTTATGGAACACCCTATATTTTTTTATATTTTCAGATACTATAGACAAAATAAAGATGAGTTACTATTATATTTCCCATACTTAAAACTGACCGTTTCTGAGAAATTTTGAGAAATTTAAAAATACAGACCATAATTTGAAAATTGTTTTCACCCTGTAACGTGTAACGAGCTGCTCGTGATTAAATGTACTGCTCAGCCCAAAGGTTAAAGTTAACTACTACATGAAATTTTTAATGCAATATTATACAGAGTGGCGAAAAAAATTGACTCAAAATTTGGACACACATTTAATTAAATAACTTCTTAAAGTTGAATGGAACACCCCGTATTTAGTGGTGTAATTTGACGCAGAATTAGATTCCCTTCAAAACTATATTATGGTTCCCTATACCTATCTTTTCTGCTTTTTACACAAAAGGCGTTTTTATATTTTACTTATGAGTAATTTTTTTATCTTAAAAATGAAACACACTATATTGTAATGAAAAGCTTAAAAAGCATTTTTGAAGTCATTTTATCGAAAAATTAACAATCTTAAATAGTTTATTATTTCAATAAATGCTCAAATCATATCAATTCGTTCTTCCTGGGGATAAGTTCTCATTTTACAATATTTCAAAAAGACAATAATTTTAAACTAGTTAAAACAATGATAATGGTTTAATTAACAAGTTGTGTCACTGTCAAATACTTTTTGTTTCATAATAATAATTAACGTCATCTAGGCCAGAGCCTACTATTATTAAAAAAATAGTATAATAGGTTTTATAGGAAATCGTAAATGTATGTTTTTATTGACCCCATATTGTAATTTTGGTATTTATTTCAATTGAAGTCTAATTTGCTAAGAAACAAGCGAATTTAACATATTTCGCCTCAATAATTAAGACACGTGCATGTTCTTATTTTGAAGAATGCTTTAATATTTCAGAAATGGCAATAAATTTGAGTTTTTACATTTGCCTGCATTTTACTTTAGATACACCGTATTTTCAAAAATTTAAACTTCTGCTTCTAGCGAATCTACGTATTCCTTAATAAAAAGGTTTTTAAAACGCTTTTTAAGCTTTTCATTACAATACAGTGTGTTTCATTTTCAAGATAAAAAAATTACTCATAAGTAAAATATAAAAACGCCTTTTGTGTAAAAAGCAGAAGAGATAGGTATAGGGAACCCTAATATAGTTTTGAAGGGAATCCAATTCTGCGTCAAATTACGCCACTAAATACGGAGTGTTCCATTCAACTTCAAGAAGTTATTTAATTAAATGTGTGTCCAAATTTTGAGGCAATTTTTTTCGCCACTCTGTATAATATTGCATTAAAAATTTCATGTAGTAGTTAACTTTAACCTTTGAGCTAAGCAGTACATTTAATCATGAGCAGCTCGTTACACGTTACATGGTGAAAACAATTTACAAATTATGGTCTGTGTTTTTAAATTTCTCAAAATTTCTCAGAAACGGTCAGTTTTAAGTATGGGAAATATAATAGTAACTCACCTTTATTTTGTCTATAGTATCTAAAA